>CAUYMX010052578.1:0-28647 GCA_963573855.1 Lepilemur septentrionalis | reverse complement strand
TTGCTCAAGCCTCATTGTGGAGGGGAGGGGAATGCTTGAAATGTAGTTGGGGATGGGAATTAGGGGTCTCAATAGAGGGAAGGAAATCCTCTAAAACTGATTTATGTGAATAGCTGTACAACTTGGTAAATTTACTAATAATCATTTAATTGTACACTTAAAATGGAGTAATGGCATGGTATGTAAATTATACTTCAATAAAGTTGTCTTTAAAAAAAAATTTTGGCTCAAGCCATGAGATTACTAAATTATAATATCTACCAATGACCCCTGGTAGACCCTCTAAAAAGTTAGTTATTGGGAAGATGGCCTCAGGAAATGAACATTGTTTCTGATGGCCCTTTGCAGTGGCTGCCTTCTTTTCCATTATTTGTACTAAGACCTCACTTTCCTGTACGGTTGTCAGCAATCTGATCGTGTTGGAGTGTAAGGACGTGGTGGAACAAAGACAGATTGCAGAGGAAGGCTGTTAGGAATAAAGCACCTGTCTCATAACAAATACTTTTAGAGTTGTGTTCATCTTTTATTCTTTAAATGTAATGTCTTTCTTTATAATGTGTCAAATCAAGAACATTGAAAATAGACATACTTTAAAATATCTATTTAACTATGTTATGTTTAACAAGACATAGTTTTAAAAGCAGCCTTCTAGTTTTATGGTGTAAGACTGTAGAATAAGTTCTTTTTGACATAAGTGTTTTAAAAGTTTTGAAGAACAGGGAGTCTGCAAGTCGCAGAGAAACTGTTCTTACCATGAGGCAAATATACTTGAGTTTAATTTTTAAACTATAACTGCCGTTTGACCTTAAATTAAGACAGTCTGTTTCCATTGTGGTGTTTTACTGGTTTAACAATGAGAACATTTAAAGCAGCTGCCACCAATTAAAATGATTCATAAATGATGGTTGTAAATAAATATTCTTGAAATTTTAACTCAGTGAAGTCAATCTTTTTAGTGGCACTGTCTTTCTGGAAAGCAATTTGGTAAAATGCATCAAGAGCTTTAAAAAATGTTCATACACTTTGATCTGGTAATTCTGTTTCTTAAATATCTATCCTTAGAAAATAAATCTAAGATCTGAATAAATTTTAATGTGCAGAGATGTTCCCCACAGTTTAACAAGAAGGAAATGATTATAAAAAATTATGGTACATGCATATGATAAAATATCATGGAGCCATTAAAATATTTTTGAAGAGTATTAAACATATAGGGAAAAGTTTATGAAATTTAGTTGAAAAATGAACTTTACAAAACCATACAGTATGATCTTAACTATGTGAAAATATTTCCACAGAAATATACTTTTAGGAAAAATTGTACATTATCATTTTCTTTGGGTTGTGAGATTATGGATGATTTTTATTTTCTTCTATTTCTGTATGTTCCAAATTTTAAAATATTGAACATGTATTAAATTTGTAGTGAATAGTAATGTATAAGTGTTTTGATCCTTTCAGTATGATACCTTTTATTAACATCCAGTCCATTTATATTATTATGGCATAATTTTTCCAGATTCCCATCTTTAGAGCATTTCTTTTTTTCTAGTGAATTTTTATGCTTTTAATCTTCTAATGTTTATTTTGCCTTTTATGATATGCACAATTAGTATTAATACTTTCATCTATGCTTGCTGTAATTTCTAGATGTTATTTAAAGCCAATAATTCAGTTCCATGTTGGAATACTATTTTTCAGATGGTTTACATCAAACAGCACACACATACCATCACAGTAAGTGGTAAAGAGAGGTGGCTCTGGAGCCACAATGCCTGGGTACAAATCCTCGCCCCCACCACTTAGTAGCTGTGTGACCACTGACAAGTTAATTGTTTTCTCTGATCCTCAGTTTCCCTATCTTTAAAATGGGGGCTACTAGTAGTATCCACCTTATAAGGTTGATATGAGGATTTAAAAGAGTTATTACATATAAACGCTTATTTTAAAAAGGCCTGGTATGTAGTAAATGTTAAATAAAAGTTGGCTATTTTTAGTACTGTGTGTGTGATACACATACATATTGTCATGATCATTTGCAAAATGCTCTTTTATATCTGTCTTTTATTCTTTTACAAAATTGTTATTTTAAAATGAAGGTGTATGTCTTATTTTCAGATAAAATTAGTTTTCCTTTTATGCGTTGAAATCATTTCAAAAAATTTCCATATTTTTAGTTATAGAAACCTTATTGATTTGTTTTCCAGTCATATTTTCCTTTTCCATATTGGGAATTAATAATCATTCATGTGGGCTGGATGGACTGAAGGTGGGCTTTATTCTAGGTATAAAAGGACTTTTATTTACGTACATGAAGTTGATGTACTTGTTACTGGTTATTCTCATGTATTAAATTATTTACCATATTTACTAAAGTACCACTTTAGTAGAAAAGGGGGGGGATGGACATGTGTCATTGTGCGTTCCAAATAATAAAACTGTATATTTTTTTAAATTTTGTAATCCAGGTTTCTCTAGTCTAACTGATCTTCCCAGACAAATTTGGGATGAAAAGAGAGCTCCTTTTATTGAATCAGGTGTTGGGCTAGACATTTACATGTATTATATAATTTTGTAGTCCAATATGAGAACTATTTTAAGTGAAACAATTGTTTGGCAATTTTAATGTCTTACATTACAAAATTACAAATGTGTTCCTGTAGAAAACAATTTGGATTTAACTGATTAACAATTTTTATAGCTAATTGCAATAATTCTGCCATTATTCAGTTTGATTTCTCTGAAGAACGGGTATTTTTTTGGTATGTTTACAATGGGAGAACAAGGAAAGACCCTGGTCAAATTTGAAAGCATGAAGCTAGTCACTGAAAGACGCTTTTCAAATACAAAGATTCGTCATCAGTTTAGCAGTATTCAACTGAGACATGTATAGGCGAGAGATCTGCATCTTTAACTGGGAATTTGCTTAGTATTTAATGCCAAGTAGGGGTGGGAGAGGTAGTCCCTATGGGAAATTATATTTCTCTGGTCTTTAGTTCTATAACTATGTAAAAATCCTGGGTTGGGTATGAGGTTCCATATGTGCATTTCTGATCTGAAAGTGGAGAGACAGCTCTAGTTTAAAATATAATTTTTTTATCTATGGGATTTATCTTTTTAGCAATGGTTTGGAGTATTGCTCTTGCTGATTTTAAAGAGGAGGACTAGGTGGAACTCTAGGGAAAAATTAGCTTTTAGGGATGAGCATGTTCAATAGCTCAGGTGGCAAATTTTGCTTTCTTGTATTGATGTGACAAAGCTAAGTTGGTCACTGTCATTTCCATACCATATACACCACCTTTGGCTAATTTTTATTTTGCCATGTACCTAGCAGTTCAGCTGGAGGCTTTTTAAACCAAAGCATTTAAATATACATAGGAAGTCGTTGTACTGCTGCTTGTTAGTGGCTGCTGTGTTCTGTCTTATCTTCCCAGGGAGCTTGGTCCCTTTGTTTAGCTTCTGTTTCACTTGTTTACAGAGTTATAGGCTTTGAAGTAGGCACTTACATAGGACAACATAGAGAGAAGGGTAAAGCTAGAAGGCTGCTTTATGGTTAAGCAGTCACTTTGCTACCTTATTATTAATACCTTAGTAATCAGCCAGTGCCATTCATGGATTTTGCTTTTCTCTTAGAGGATCTGCACTGACTGACTTAGTGCTATCCTATTTTTTTGTGGAAAATTACTTTGTTCTGTGTCTTCAAGATTAGAAGTCAGCTCAATTTGCTTTCTAAACATCGGATATCATAGTGTTGCCTGATGTGTTAGTGGGGAATTTTTAAAAATAATTTTTTATGATAATGGTACACTTCATATTATTTTTTATATTTCATCATAAAAGAACTTTACATATTTTGTTTCCTTAATACAAGCTTCCTGTCCTTAGGTGACTGCCCTTCTATAGATATGCCATTGTTACTGTGAGATTTGTACTAGGAAGACTATGATACATTCTATGTTTTGTAGGACAGTAGTGAGGTAAATAGCCTTGCTGTAAGGTTGTTTAAATCGTCATAGCTGAAAAAAATAGTCCTTTAAAAATAGCAACAACAAAACACACATACATCAGACACAATTCATGATTATTAATAACTGCCTCAAGATTTTTAGGTGTTGTAAATAAGGTTGTTCAGATTGCATTTACTTTTTTTTTTTTAACTCATGAGGGAGAATAAGAGGAGCAAGCTATTTTTGGCATGGGCTTAGAGAAGGAAATATCAGTGTGACTGGTAACTGACACGTTTGTCAAGTTCAGTTTCTACCTGACTGCTTTGATTTTTTTTTATTTCATTACTTTGGACTTTAGAGTTCTTGATATGAAATTTTTAAAGAGTGACATCTCTAACCTTTGGGTTCTGAGTAGTGCATTACTCCTGGAATCGGTTGAGTCACTTCATATTCTTCTAAGAGTTCACCGCCTGTCAAAGCTGAAGAGATATGTCCCTTTTGCCTTTTGCTTCCTGAACCATTTTTCTGCTGGCAATAGTCTTCTATTATTTGTGGTAGATTTTTCTACAGTTAACATGTAAAACCTACCACAAAATTTGAACATTATAGTGATTTATGGTTAAAAGCCTTTAAGAATTCTGCTTCTATCTATGAAGGAGTAACTGGTACAAGGCTTGCTCCTTTCTACCTCATATCACCCATAAACAACTAGAAACTGGACAAAATACATGAAACCACTGTTTTCAGACATTGGGCAACAGGCGGCACAGGACTGTGATCATTGAGAGAAAGGGAACAAAGTGAGCTCTACAGTCACCCTGACTTTTTGCCTGCAGGCAGTTTCTAGACCACAGCATTGTGAGAGGGAACCCAAGCAGAGCCTGCAATCTTGCTGAATTGATGAGACAGTGATAGGGACTCAGAGAGACCTGGGGGTGGGGGCAGGAATTTATGGAGCAGAGTAATGGAGAGGGGGTGCTACTCAGAAAAATAGCTCCAGAAATCTGCATGGATGCTCCTTTTATCTTTGGCTGACTGTGAATCTGTGCATGCGTCAAGGGAAACACCATGAGGCTGGACAAAAAACAACTGCTTGAGAGCTATAAGTTGAAAACTTACCAGAGCTCATACAAGGACGAAAGACATTTGAGTTATTACAGTGGGTTGTGAGATTTTGTTGAACACCCAGGGCATTCCTTAGAGATCCAAAAAGGGTCATACCTTAGTATTATAGTAGGGCTAAACTAGTCCAGCCCTAGAGGAAAGGGTACTTTAAACCCAAACTAACAAAACTTAAAGCCATGCTTTGAAAAATAATTATCCACAAATAATTTAAGTGCATGCCAAAACAAACATCAACACCTTTTAAAGGAGGACAGCAAAATACAAATACTCAATAATATAATGATTATCATATCTGGTATCCGTAAAATTACTAGACATTCCAAGAAGCATTAAAATCTGATCCATAACCAGGAGGAAGTCAGTCGTCAGTCAATAGAAACAAAACCAGAAATCATGGTCATAGTATTAGCAGACAAGGATTTAAAACAGCTATGAAAGTATGTTGAAGGATTGAAAGAAAAAAAAATGAATGTAGTGAGTAAAGAAATGAAAAACATAAAGAACCAAATGGAGGCCAGGCGCTGTGGCTCATGCCTGTAATCCTAGCACTCTGGGAGGCTGAGGCAGGAGGATTATTTGAGGTCAGGAGTTCAAGACCACCTGAGCAAGAGCTAGACCCCGTCTCTACTAAAATAGAAAGAAATTAATTGGCCAACTAAAAATATATAGAACAAGTTAGCCGGGCATGGTGGTACATGCCTGTAGTCCCAGCTACCTGGGAGGCTGAAGCAGGAGGATTGCTTGAGCCCAGGAGTTTGAGGTTGCTGTGAGCTAAGCTGACACCACGGCACTCTAGCCCAGGCAACAGAGTGAGACTCTGTCTCAAAAAAAAAAAAAAAAAAAGAACCTGAAAAATATACTAAATGAAAAATTCTTTGGATGAGATAAATAGGAAATTAGACATTGCAGAAGAAAAGATTGAATTCAAATATATAACAATAGAAATTATCCAATCTGAAACAGAATAGGAAAAAACTGAAGGAAAAAAGACTCAATGAACTATGAGACAATATCAAACAGACTAACATACATGTGAGTGGAGTTCATAAGGAAAGGAGAGAGGAATAAACAGAAAAAATAGTTGAAAAAATAACGGCTACACATTTTCTAAATATGATGAAAACCATAAACACATTGATCCAAGAATCTCAATGATCTTCAAACAGGAACACCACAAAGAAAACCATGCTAAAGACAATTATAATCAAATTGTTAAAAAGCAGTGATAGAGCCTTTTAAAAGCTGCTAGGATAAAAAATAAAAAGACACAGTGCATACAGAGGAGCAAAGATAAGAACAAAACACTTCTCATCAGAAACAATGAAAGCCAGATGACAATGGAATGACATCTTTAAAGTGCTGAAAGTAAAAAAAAAAATACTGCCACTCTCAAATTATATCCCCGATGAAAATATCTTTAAAAAATGAAGCAAAAAGAAATAACATGAAACATTTTTTCAGGCAAAAATGGAAAGAATTGTCACCAGCACACCTAAACTACAAGAAATGTTAAAGGAAGCTGTTCAGGCTGAAGGAAAATGATACCAGATGGAATCTTGGATCTCTGCAAAGTAGTGAAAAGTGGCAGACAGGTGGGGGCAAGTGTAGGGTAAATATAAAAGACTTTTTTTCTCATTTGAAAATTTCTTTAAAAGTTAAATGACGGTTTAAAGGAAAATTAATAATTTATCAGGAGATTTATATGGTATATAGAAGTGAAAGGCATCTTTGACTATGTGGAGAGAGGCAAAAAAAAGAGAAGTTAAAAAAAGTATGACAATAGCCTCAAGGGATCGGAGGAGTGAAAAGAGAGTATACTATTAAGGTCCTTAAGTTATATGCATAGTAATATAATATTACTTGAAAGTAGATTGCAGTAAATTAAAGATGCATCTTATACAACCTAGACCAATCACTAAAAAAAAAGCATAACTAATAAAGTAGTAGTGGTGACAAATGAAATAATAAAAAATACTCATTTAATCTCAAAGACAGAAAAAGAGAAGTGGAGAACAAGTGGGAATTATAGAGAACAGATATCATATATAAAGATGGTAGACTTAAACCCAACCATGTCAGTAGTTACATTAAATATAAGTAGTCTAGCCACTCCAATTAAAAGCCTGCATAAAAATGCAAAACTAGGCGTGGTGACTCATGCCTGTAATCCCAGCTACTCAGGAGGCTGAGTCAGGAGGATCACTTGAACACAGGAGTTTGAGACCATCGTGGCCAACATAATGAGACCCTATCTCAATTAAAAAAAAACAATGCAAGGCCCGACTATATATAAGAAACCCACTTTAAGGATAAAGACACAGGTTAAAAAGATGGAAAATGATATATCATGCAAACACTAATCATAAGAAAGCTGGAATGACTATGTTAATGAATTGGATTTCAGGACAAGCAGTACTACTAGGGATAGGAGGGCCACTTCATAATGATAAAGTAGTCAGTTTATCAAGAAATCAGTAATCCTAAATGTGTATGCACCTAACAGAGCCTCAAAATACTTTATAAAAGAAAAAAACCAGATACATCTGAAAGGATAAGTATATAAAACTACAATTAGACTTTGGATATTTGAACACTCCTAACTCAGTAATTGATAGAACAGCAGATGAAAATCAGTGAGGAGATAGAAAACCTGATCAATACTATCAATCAACGGGACACTTATTGACAGTTATAAAACACTGTACCTAATACTACCAGACACATTTTCTTTTATTTAGAACAATTGAAGTCATATGAAATATGTTTTCTGACCAAAATGAAATTAAATCAGAAATCAAGACCAAAAAGTTACCTGGAAAATTCCCAAATATTAGGAAGTTATACAATATACTTTTTTTTTGAGATAGTCTTGGTCTGTCACTGCGGCCAGAGTTCAGTAGCATCATCATAGCTCACTTCAACCTCAAACTCCAGGGCTTAAGTGATCCTTCTGTCTCAGCCTCCTGAGTAACCGGGATTATAGGTGCGTGCCACCATGCCTAGCTAATTTTTCTGTTTTTCTAGAGATGGGCTCTTGTTCTTGCTCAGGCTGGTCTCGAACTCCTGACCTCAAGCCTTGGCCTTCCAAAGTGCTGGGATTATAGATATGAGCCACTGCACCTGGCCTATACAATATACTTCTAAATAAATCATAGGTCAAAAAAGTCATAAAGGAAATTAGAAAATATTTTTAACTGAATGATAATGAAAGTACAACATATTAAAATTTGTGAGATGCAATTAGCATAGTATTTCAGGGGGAAATATATAGGTTTAAAAGAAGGAAGATCTAAAGTCCATAAGTCTCTATCTTAAGAAGCTTAATTAAACCCTAAGTAAGAAAAATAATAGAGGAATAGAAATCAGGAAAATAAAAAAAAATAGAGAAAATCAATAAAAACAAAAGGCAGATCTTTGAAAAGATCAATAACATTGATAAACCAATAGCTAGACTGGTAAAGGTAAAAAAAGAGAGAAAAGACACCAATTAATAAATTACCAATACTGGAATGAAGGAATAGCTATATAGATCCTACAGACATTAAAAGGATAATAAGAGAGTATTCTTAATGATTTTATGCCAATAAATTCTACAACTTAGATGAAATGGAAAAATTCCTTGAAAGACACAATTTACCAAAATTGACTCAAAAAGAACTAGAAAATCTACATAGCCTTACACCTCTTAAAGAAATTAAATTTGTAATTAAAAACCATCCCACAATTAAAATTCTAGCTTCCAATGAATTCAATGGTAAACTCTGTCAAATAAGGAACAAATAAACCAAATTCATAGATAATAGAGGAGGATAGAATTCTTCCCAACTCAATCTATAAGGCTAGAGAAATTGGAACACTTTGACATTCTTGTGGGAATGTAAAATAGTGCAGCAGCTATGGAAAACAGTATGGCGATTCCTCAAAAAATGAAAAATATGACTATCATAGGATCCAGCAATCCCACTTTTAGGTATAGATCCAAAAGAATTGAAATTAGGATATTTAGAAGAGATATCTCTAATTCCATGTTCATTGTAGCATTATTCACAATAGCCAAGATATGGAAACAACCCAGGTGTCCATCAATAGATGCATGGGTAAAGAAAATGTGGTATGTACATACAATGGAATATTATTTAGCCTTGAAAAGAAGGAAAAGGACATTATGTAAATTGAAATTAGCCAGTCACAGGACAAATACTGCATGCTTCCACTTATATGAGATATCTATAATAGTCAAACTAATAGAAGCAGAGAATACAATAGTGGTTACCAGGGGATTGGGGGAGGGAGAACGGGGAGTTGTTCAATAGTGCCTATAGTTTAATATGGGATTGTACACTTCAAAATTTGTTAAGAGGGTAGATCTTATGTTAAATGTTTTTGCCACAGAACATACAAACAAAAAACAAAGGGACATGAGGAGAGCCACAACTTTTGGGAGGTGCTGGGTATGTCTGTTACTTTGATTGTTGTGATGGTATCATTGTTGTTTTGCATATATCTAAACTCCTCAAATTGTACACATTGAATATGTGCAGTTCTGTATCTATCAATTATACCTCAATAAAGCTGTTACAAAAACCTTGAACACACATTTTATTGTAGTGGCTTCATCTATAATAGCCCCAAACTGGAGGCAACCCTAACAGCCATCAATAGTTGAGTGGATAAAAATTGTGATATATCTATTCAATGGAATACTACTTGGCAATAAAAAGACCAACCAACATGAATGAAATATCAAAAGAATTATGCTAAGATGAAAGAAGATTGGCACACAAGACTGTATATTGGATCATTCCATTTATGTGAAATTCGAGAAAAGGCAAAACTCCAGTGACAGAAAGCAGATTAGTTTTTCCCAGGGTCCAGGACTGTGGGGAGAGGATTGATTGCAAAGTGGAACAAAGGAACTCTTCGGGGTGATGGAAATGTTTTATACCTTGATTTTGGTTTAGGATACATGTATGTGTACATTTGTCAAAATTCATTGAATTTTACAGTTAAAATAGATGCTTTTATTATATATAAATTATATTTTAATAAAGTTGGTTTTTAAAAAGAAGCACTTTGAAGGTAAGGGTGTCATTTCCATCTAAAAAACCTTGACCTTTTGGTTATTTCGTAGTAGAGGCTCTTGAGAGGTTGAACTGTTTTCTAAAAGGTGAAAGGAGGAAAAAAGCAAAGGCAACATACGCAGCACTGATACAAATGTGGTCTCAGTTGTTGACTACTTTGTCCCTAGATCTTGCCTTTTTCTTCCCCTAAAATGAGAAGAGTTTGCCATAAAGCTGTCTTTCCAACTCCCTTCTTCTATGGGAGCAAGTAATCCAATACAAGGACCTTAAACTTGAAACAATTACCTTTCTAAACCCAGAAAACTTGAAAAGCAACTATATCACAGTTTTATTGCAGGTCTTATTAAGGGGGCATCAGATCTCTTTGGAGTGGGAAACAAGATAAAAACATAGAATGAAGAAGCTGGATAATTTTCTAGCTCTTTTTACATTAATGTTTTAGTCAATCAGCATATTTATTCCTTGTCTTCTCTATTTCTGCTAATTGAGTGGGCTCTATGGGGAAGACAAGATGGTAGAAGATAGGTCATTAGCTGGGAGTCATAATATATAGGGACAAAAACCAAAACAAACAAATACCCTTAGTTGTTTTCATTGTTTTGTTTAAAGTGTTACGAATTCCCTGACCATCCAGCATACACAGTCAAATGGAAGTACCAAAACAAAAGTTCCATACGACTTTTTAATGGCATAAAAAAATGAGTCGACTATATCAATATTCATTCTAAAATTTCTGAACCTAGTTCTCTTGTTTTTCTTTTTCTTTACATTGAGTTTAGGAATCTTAAGACTTCCATAGAAGATCTTATTTTGGGTGATCTATTTTATATTGAAATAATTAATTTTTTTCATAGTGAAGGCTGAGTCTCAAACCTTCAAGTTCATTGAAACAAATGGCTTCAGAATTCCAAAGAGAAATTATTTTATTTTTGAAATCTATAGCAAAGAGTCATTTAAAATTTATAAGTTAGATTTTCAGGTAATAAAGATTTGTGGTGTGTTCCTGTTATCAGAAAAAAAAAAAAGGCACAGCTATTTCATCCTTAAAAATGTTATTCAATGCCCACTGCAGTGTAAACTGAGAAAAGAAAAGATGTGCAAAAATAGTATTTTTTGCCAATCAAGTTAGTCTTTCTCACCTAATTTAAGGCTCTAAAAAAAAAATAACACTATCTCAGAGTATCAAGTCTGAGACTGAATTTTTTTTTAAGGTTTGCTGAAAATTGTTGATTTGGTCTTGCTAAAGGAAGACATCGTTCTTTGGGTTCAAAAATCGGCAGAATCAAGCTAATCCCTTAAAATTTGCTTGTGATTTAGCTGCTTGTATGTCAGTAGTGATTAACCTTGATTTCCCAAAAAAGAAAAAAAAAAAAAAGGCCAGGCATGGTGGCTCACACCTGTAATCCTAGCACTCTGGGAGGCCGAGGCCGGCGGATCACTCAAGGTCAGGAGTTTGAATCCAGCCTGAGCAAGAGCGAGACCCCGTCTCTACTAAAAATAGAAAGAAATTAATTGGCCAACTAAAAATATATAGAAAATATTAGCTGGGCATGGTGGCACATACCTGTAGTCCCAGCTACTCGGGAGGCTGAGGCAGAAGGATCGCTTGAGCCCAGGAGTTTGAGGCTGCTGTGAGCTAGGCTGACGCCACGACACTCACTCTAGCCCAGGCAAGAGAGTGAGACTCTGTCTCAAAAAACAAAACAAAACAAAAAAACCCCCTCACTTTCAGTTTTGTCCCATACTATTCCATTCCTTCTGTGGCCATGCTGGGAGGCTTCTCATCTCCCTCCATCCCTCCCTGTTGCCTTTCTTTTTTCCTTCTCTTCTTTCAGAAACAGCCACTGAGCACCTAACTGACCCAGGCATTTTTCTAGGCACTCAAGAGTCTCAGCTCTGCTCCTGTCTGTGTAGACTCAAGAAAGTTACCATCTTTGAACTAGAATTTCTTGTCTTTTAAATGGGATTAATTATCCTCACTTTATCTTAAGAATGGGGGGCTTACTCTGAAGATGTAAAGAATATGTATGTAAAAGTGTAAGACAAACTGAATATACGAGAAAATGTGAAGGAGATGCATACAGACTAAAGGTAGCATCATACCGCAGTTGTGTGATTCAGGATTGAGAGTAAAAAATAATAACCTTTGAATAAGTAAATAATTGTTCTGCAACCCAATTGAAATACTGCTATTCTGTTTTATAGACAATGGTACTTGGACTCAGCTCTGGTTGGTATCAGATTATCATGAGCATGGATCCCTTTTTGATTACTTGAACAGATACACAGTTACTGTGGAAGGAATGATAAAACTCGCTCTGTCCACTGCAAGTGGTCTTGCCCATCTTCACATGGAGATTGTTGGTACCCAAGGTAACTAAGCAGTTTTATTATTTAAGTTTTAAGTTCCCATGAATAATGTCTATTAAGAAAATAAAATTTAGCCTAACAGGAGATTTTAAAACTAATGTTTTAGATGAGAACATTTTATCTTTATGTTAAATCTCAGAGTTAGGAACCTAGGAATTTGTTTAGATTCCCTAGTCATCGTAATAGCACTGGGATATTTTTGTGGGTTCTTAAAAGTATCATTCAGTCTTGCTTATGATGTTTAAGGATCTCAGTTTCGGAATTTAAGTCTTTAAGTGAATGCATTTTTATATGTAGTATCAAATGAAATGTGAAAGTGTTTTGTAAACATTACCATGTTGTGTAAATGCTATGTGGCCATCTAATAAGGCTATTTGACCCTGAAATAAGGAGATTGCATGAAATGGTTTTACAGTTGAAAAATTCAATGCTGTTTTAGTTATGAAATATTTTTGCTGTGGTATTCGTGCCTTGTAGTCTGTCAGACACCAGTATACCTATCTGCTCTGGCGGTTGTCCCCTTGCTGCCTGACAGCTCTGCCACTCCCGCTTTACTGCACATGTGCTCCTTCACATTTTAGCCAGCTCCATCTTTGTAGTTATTGTTATTATTAGTTACAACACCTCTGTTGAGTTATAATTCACATATCATACAATTCACCTGTTTAAAGTGTAAAATTCTATGGTTTTTAGAATATTCGCGGAGTTGTGCAATCAACACCACAGTCAATTTTAGAACATTTCCATCACTCTGAAGAGAAACCCTGTAGTTACTAGCACTCACTCCCCTTTCCTTCCAAACTACTTATCCCTAGGCAACTACTAATCTGCTTTCTGTCTATAGATCTGCTTATTTTGGACATTTTATATAAATGCGTGGTACAATATGTGGTCTTTGTGACTGGCTTCTTTTACTTAGCATGTTTTCAGGGTTCATCCATGTTGTAATATGTATCAATATTTCATTTCTTTTTATAGCTGAGTAATATTTCATTGTATGGATATACCACATTTTGTGTATCCATTCACAAGTTGATGGACATTTGGGTTGTTTCCACTTTGGGCTATTAGGATTAATGCTGTAATAAACATTGGTGTGGACATGTGTTTTCAGTTATCTTAGGTATATACCTAAGAGTAGAATTACGGGATCATATGGTAACTCCTTTTAATGGTTTCAAGAATTGCTAGACTGTTTTTTCAAAGTGCCTGAGCCATCTTACATTCATATCAGCAGTGTATGAAGGTTCCAAGTTTTCCACATTTTAATTATTTTTAATAGCACTTTTTCTAGATAATATACTTAATTCTGAGTACATTCCAGTTGATAGAAAAGGGAAATGATGATCTACATGCTTGGTTCCTGGACATATTGAATATCAATCTGTGACTAGGATTCTTGTAAAGAATTTATTCTTGTAAAGGTGCCAACAAACAAACTGATAACTTTTTTCACCTCTAATCTTTTTCTTTAAAGAATTGTAATTTTAGGAACTTTTCACCAGTGATTCACTTGAGTTTTTTCTAGTAATGGCCTAGGTATTGTGGGTGATGTGGGCTGAGATGCTTTGGTACTGTGGTCAGGGAGAAGAGGCTTTTGAACCTGAGGGTGAGGGTTGTAGGCAATCATGTCTTATTTTTGATTGTTTTAGGAAAACCAGCTATTGCTCATAGAGATTTGAAATCAAAGAATATCTTGGTGAAGAAGAATGGAACTTGCTGTATTGCAGACTTAGGACTGGCAGTAAGACATGATTCAGCCACAGATACGATTGATATTGCTCCAAACCACAGAGTGGGAACAAAAAGGTATACTTGTGAATAAATAGTGTTTAATATCTTTTGAAATCAACTTCTTTTCCTTCTCCTTCTCATATGTATATACATATCTTTTCTGAAACTCAACTCAAACTTGTTCTTTGTTAGATTGCCTGCAGGTAGAAGATCTCCTGGGCTTGCCTGCTCTGAAGCCAGGGTTACCTGACTTAAAAAAATGCCTGCTGATGAAAGGTGGCCCTTCCAGAAAATATTATTTTTTTAGTTATGTTAATTATAATAATGATAAGTAACATTTATAGGGTACCAACTATGTGCCAGTCATCTTAATAGGTTTTTTTTTTTTTTTTACGTACATTACCTCATTTGATGCCCTCCTTAAATGCTCTATAGCTTGCCCAGCAATTTTCATATTTCCAGCTTCTGAAAATATGCCTTTCTCTCTTCCATAGGACTTCTGCATGTTCTGTGTCCTGGAGCATACTTTCCTCTACTGTTCTCCTAACTCACACTCACCTTTCCTTTCCTATAGGAAGCCTTTTTTGGTCCTCAAGACTCTTAGGTGTCCCTGCCAAGGGCTGTCATAGCACGCTGAACTTGACCCTTTGAGGCACTTAGACCACATTAGATTGTAACTGTCCATTTATTTGTCTGTATAATCCATTGGTTTGCAAGCTTCTTGAGAGCAGACTTGTATTCCCAGGACCCATCACAGTGCCTACTACACAGATTCTCAATAAATATTTATTGAGTCCATGAGTCTTCAAAAGAACCTGATTAGGTAGGAGTTGTTACCCTGAATTCACAGATGGGGAATCACCTCGTGGAGGTTAAGTAATGCAGTCAACTTAATATGGATGGTAAGCTGAAGAGCTGAGATTTGAACTGAGCCTTTTTAGCCCAAAAGCCCTTATCACATCATGTTATCACAATATTTCTTCAAAACTACTGCCTTGGCCTTAGAGAGAGCCAGCAGCTTTAGTCTATCTAAATTGTCTATATGATTTGGGGTGTTCTGGATTCAGTGGGGGCTCTCAGAATTCTTGATTAGCTAAGGGGGTGGTTGCTGCAGGTCTTTGTGGGTCCTGACCTGTAACCTTGGAGTTTTTGAAACTTCAGAACCCTATAAGGTGGCATCAGTGTGTTAGGACTGGCATTCTTTTGTGTCTTTTATTTTCTTTCCTGGAATGTGTTCCTGCCCTTCCTTTCATCCTGTTTCAGGGAGAAAATGTCTAGATTAAAATATATAGTCCCTGCATAGTACATGACAAAGCAGATGGTGTACACAGGACATTTGTAACAGTTATATATGTGTCTTTCATTAGAAACCAAGATCATAAGGCAGATAGCGTGAAACTGCTGTTTCAGCATTTAGTGGGATTTAGTTGATGTCATTAATATGCAAAACAGTGTGGATATTTAATATTTTTCTTGAGTCTAATATGATCTCAGTTATATAATACTGTATGTATATGTCTGTGTATAGAGAAATGTCTGAAAGGATGTTCATCAAAATGTTTACACTGTATGGCAGTAAGGGGCTGATTTTCAAAGTGCTTTATGTACTTTGGGAAACTTTTTATAAGAAGTATGAATCATTTTTAAAAACAGCAGAACCATGCTAAAGGGGGAGAAGTCTTAAAGTGAATAACTTTTTTAATTTTCAGGAGTAAAAGAAAATTTATGAAACATTTCAAAAATTTTGTGTCCACCATTCAATAAAATAAAATGTTGACTCTTTTTAGGTACATGGCCCCTGAAGTTCTAGATGATTCCATAAATATGAAACATTTTGAATCCTTCAAACGAGCTGACATCTATGCAATGGGCTTAGTATTCTGGGAAATTGCTCGACGATGTTCCATTGGTGGTAAATTGCTCCCCTCTCCCCCAACAGTTCGTTATGAGCAGAAGTTGTTCAAGAAGTGCCTTCCTTTTTATTGAATAAAATTATATACAGTCAACAGTGTGAAACAAGTGGTCACTAAGAGTGCCAGAGAAAACAAAGGAGATGAAACCTACGAGGAGGGGCATGGTATGGTGTGCAGATGCAGGGCCCTAGCCCCGGGTATTCACTTCCTGTTCCCATATGAATCTTGGGAATCATCAGAACCCAACCCCTCTTATCTTGGATTATAGTTATTTAGAACAATAGCTGCTTGAGAGTCCACCTAGGAAGCTGTTTCTAACAGGTAGCTGGGTCAAACTTATTTTTTTCTTTGAAATTGTGGTCATTTTCTCCAACTTGATATTTGGAGATTACATACACAGAATACAATTAACATTACATTACTTTTTAGAGTAAGTTTGTTTTAACTTTTAGGTTTTTAGATTGAGTACTTTTTAATGTTTAGTCAAGAAACAGTCTCTTATCTATTAGGCTGGGGTGCCCAGGCTTGGCAGAGACCTAGAGCCTCAGGATTTTCAGGCAGTGAGGGATAGAGTATGTCTCTGTATTGTAGCAAGTAGGACGTGTTATTTGACAGATATAAGCGGAGAAAGGCATTGGCACCTCAGGCTTGCCTTGTAGGATTCATGTCTCACTGATAGAATATATATCCCTGTACAAGTGAGAGCAGAATAAAATCTCATTTGCTACACAGCAGGTTTCTAGGGGAACATGTCAATCTAGTCATCACAGCTCGTAGTTATAGTCATAGCCATTTAAAATAGCCTTCACTAATCTCATGGCAATACTTAGTTTAAAGGTGTGGGCCCAGTACCAACTCAGGCAGGTGCGTTGTGGATGCAGACGTGGATGAGATTAGAGAAAACTATAAGCCCTGTTCCACCTATCAAATTCAGTAAGGGCACATAACTCTCAGGTGATCCTTCTAATGGTTTGGCATTAGCTGAATAAATTCTTCAAAATAGAATTTTTTTCTTTTTACCAATATAGGAATTCATGAAGATTACCAGCTGCCTTATTATGATCTTGTACCTTCTGATCCATCAGTTGAAGAAATGAGAAAAGTTGTTTGTGAACAGAAGTTAAGGCCAAATATTCCAAACAGATGGCAGAGTTGTGAAGTGAGTGTTTCTTTTTGATATTAGGCAATTTTCTAAACTGCGGGTGCTTAGTAAGTTGAAATTTGCTATTTTTCTTTGAGAAAAACAGACAAGAATTCACTTTCCTTTCTTTTTCATAGCAGGTAAACCAATGAGTAAAACCGGAGTAATTTGGTTTTCATGTTCAATTTTAAGCACATTGAAAGGCCCATAGAGCATTTGCAATGGCCATTAATGTATCAGAACATTTGTTTAGATCTGCCAGATGAACTGAACAAAATGAACTAGGGTATATGCTTTTAAAAATAAAAAGAGAGATGGGATCTCACTCTGTCACCTAGGCTCACTGGAGCCTCAAAACTCCTAGGTGCAAGTGATCCTCCTGCCTCAGCCTCCCGAGTAGCTAGGACTATAGGCACAGGCTGCTTTTTAAATGAATGCTTCCTTTCAGCCAGGGCTGCCCAGCATAGTGAGATGAGTACTGGACAAGAATCAGCAGACCTGCATTCTAGACCAGCCTGGCTACCATATTAGAGTCTGAGTTTGAACGAATCACTTGAGTTCTTGGGACCTTAATATCATTTCGTAAAATGAAGAACTTGGATAAGATGATTACAAAGATGCTTCAAATGATTTTGCAGTTTGTTTATATGATTACCCGGAAGACCATTAACCAGGAATTTGGGGAAAATGCTTTCCAGCAGTGTCTGAGCTTCTCAACCTCAGCTCTCACCAAAAGTTTTAGAAATGTTTTCTTAATTGTAAATTTAAAGAATTTATAAGATGAATTTTATTTATCTCTCTTTAATTTCTGGCTGTTACTATTATAATATTGGTAAAGCAGGCCATATTCCTCCAAATTGGAAGTTTTGTAGCTTAAAAAGACTATAAAAAGCCGGTCACTTCAGTGGTTGATTTTATATCTTTAGATATCAGCAGAACCTCTGATATTGAGAGAGCTTGCTGTCTCCAACAAAATCAAGTATCCAGGCCCAGATGCAATGTATCTTAGCATGTTCAAAGATTTGTATGTGACATAGTTTAACCAACAAGAGTAGAGCTAGATTTTATCTTTTTAAAATTCAATATGGATACTTTACAGTAGAAACTTAAATTTGCAATGTGAGTCAGGTTCCTTGTTTGCCTTGTCCAGCTCTGGTTTAGGATTCAGCTTTTTCAGGTGTGCTAAGTAAGTTACCCCTTGTCCATCTGCTTTTCAGCAGCTGGCACCAGTGCTCTTTTGATGAAAATTTAAGTTGTTTCTACTCATTTACTATTCCAAATAATACTGAAACAAAAAAACTTGTACATATGTAAAAAGAAAATTGACAGGTAAAGATTTTATACAGATAAGTGGAAAGCAGAGCATTCATTAACTTTTTTTTTTTTTTGCATTTTCTTGTAGGCCTTGAGAGTAATGGCTAAAATTATGAGAGAATGTTGGTATGCCAATGGAGCAGCTAGGCTTACAGCTTTGCGCATTAAGAAAACATTGTCACAACTCAGTCAACAGGAAGGCATCAAAATGTAATTCTGTGGCTTTGCCTGAACTCTACTTTTTTCTTCAAATCTGCTCCTGGGTTTTTAATTTGGGAGGTCAATTGTTCTACCTCACTGAGAGGGAACAGAAGGATATTGCTTCCTTTTGCAGCAATGTAATAGAGTCAACAAAAAACTTCCCAGGATTTCTTTGGACCCGGGAAACAGCCATGTGGGTCCTTTCTGTGCACTATGAATGCTTCTTTCCCAGGACAGTTACAAAATATTGTGTAGTCTACCTTAATTTTTTTATTAACAAAACTTGTTTTTTAAACAAAGATGATTGCTGGTCTTAACTTTTGGTAACTCTGCTGTGCTGAAGATCATCTTTAAGGGTAAAGGAGCTGGATTGCTAAGTTATAATGAAACATTTCTTATTTTTAAAGAAAGTGTTTTATTCCTGGTTAGTACATTCTCAGAGGATTCTGAACCACTAAAGAGTTTCCTTGATTCAGACTTCGAATGTACTGTTCTATCATTTTTCAGGATCTTAAAACTAACACAAAACTCTTATCTTGAGTCTAAAAATGACCTCATATAGTAGTGAGGAACGTAATTTATGCAATTGTATTTTGTATACTATTACCGTTCTTTCACATATTCAGAACATTACATGCCTTCAAATGGGATTGTACTATACCAGTAAGTGCCACTTCCGTCTTTTCAATGGAAACGAGTAGAATTGCTTAAAGTCTCTGTGTTAAAACCAATAATGTTTGAATTTGAAAAGTCTATTTATTTGGGTAATCCAAACTTTTTCTGTTTTGTTTTTTGGAAGTGTTTTTGTGGTATGTCATTTGGTATTCCATTTTGAAAATGCCTTTCTCCTACCAAAATGTGCTTAAACCACTAAAAAAATGAAGTGGTGTTACTTAGCAAATCGTTATGATGGTCATGTTTGAATATTCTCACATCAAGCATTTTGATTGTGTTGTCTGAGTATACTTTTAAAAAATCAAGTGGCACTCTAGATACTTATAGTACTTTAATAATTTGAAGTTTGTAGCATACAGACTAATTTTTCTAAAAGGGAAAGTTTGTCTAGCTGCCTGTGAAAAGTTGTGTGGTATTCTGTAAGCCATTTTTTTCTTTATCTGTTCAAAGACAGTGTTATTTTTTTAAGAGATGAATTACATTTAAAGTTAGAATACGGTTAATGTTAAATAATAGGCCTTTTTCTAGGAAGGCAAAGGTAGTTAATAATTTGAATAGATAACAGGTGTGTGAGAAAGTCACATTTGTTACATAGGAGTAAGTGTTCGGTGGGTTCTCCGTCTTTGTAACCAAGGTTAGAGTTAGTGTGGTTTTGAGGTCTCACTACACTTTGAGGAAGGCAGCTTTTAATTCAGTGTTTCCTTATGTTCGCAGATCGCAACTGCTTAATTTACATGTAATTTATGTAATTAATTCAGTGCACCCTTGATATTTGGGAGAGTTGGTAGCTTAAGAACATTCTGAATATAGGTTCTCCATTTACAGATGTTTTCAGTCAGATTAAATGTTCAAAGCAAACTTGCTGTGGTCTTCTTACATTAAGTTGAAACTAGCTTATAATAACTGGTTTTTATTTCCAGTGCTATAAAGTCTCTGCAGGGCTTTTACAGTTTTCGAAGTCCTTTTTATCACTGTGATCTTATTCTGAGGGGTGCGGGAACTATCATAGCTGTTAGGCAAGACTGACTTTATAGTGCTATCAATTCCCCAATAAAAGGGTCAGAATAACCTTTCCAGTATTTTGTTCAGGAAGAGATAGTGGCCATTTACACTGAATGAGTTCTGATAATGTCTTATCTCTTATACATAGAATAAATTCAAAAGACTATTTGGTCTTAAAACCAAAGTAATTTTAGAATGAATGACATATTACATAGGAATTTAATGTCAATTTCATGTGTTTAAAAACATCATGGGGAAAATGTGCTTAGAGGTTACTATTTTGACTACAAATTTGAGTTTTCTTTCTGTAGTTACCATGATTTCCTCGAAGCAAATGACTGAATTTGAGAGGTTTGTTTTTATATTTGTGTTATATTACTTGTTTAATAATAATCTCTAGTTCTGTGATCAGGTACTTTTTTTCCTTTTTGGGCCATTTCTAAGCCTACCAGATCTGCTTTATTAAATCCAGGGGACCAATGCATTTTATCACTAAAACTATTTTTATATAATTTTAAGAACATACCAAAAGTTGTCTGATTTAAAGTTGTAAGACATGATTTCTCACTTTCATACAAGGTAGTCAACTTCTGCTGAAGATATTCTTTGTTAAATCAAAGATTGAGTTGCAATTATACTTGTTCTTGCCTAAGTGGATAAAATGTACTTTTGATGAATCAGGGAATTTTTTTAAAAGTTGGAATTTAGTTCTAAATTGAGTTTACATATTACTGTAGTTAATTCCTTTTTTGGCTAGGGACAGTTTGATAAACCCTAATCGGCTAATAATGAAAGTGAAAGTAACTTAAAAGATGAGATAGATCATGATTACTTGTGGCCATAACTGCAGGTAGATTTGACTAGACTAATAATTTTTTCATTTAGAAACACAATCCTTTGTTTATACTGCCTATCCTAGGATGCTTACCTTCCAAGAATCAACCTGGCTAAAACATCTTCTGGCAAATTATCTGTCCACATTCATTTTGTCAGTATCCTAAGGAGTGGGACTGGGGGAACTGTGACTTAGTGGGTCACAGACACCCCTGGTCCATCCTTGCTTCCTGTCTTCAGCTCTGTTTCTCCCAGCCTGCTCTCCTGCTGGTCCCTGACTCAAAGACTATTGCCTCCCCCAGCCTTTTGATTGAAGAGCTGCTTTGGAGACCTAGAGTAAAAGGGCCGAAGGAAGTTGTGGGACGTACTTCCATTTCCTTGAGTCATTGGAGGTGGCAGGGAAGGATCTCCAAGTTTGGAGATTAAGCAGATGAACCTTGGGGTGCTTCTGCTAGTTGCTCTGCTTTGTTTGACTTGAGCCTTGGACGAGGAGGGGGATGGCAGCTGTGGCATCGAGAGTTGTGCCAGAAGCAATGGCCAGTTGTGTCCCCTATAGGACAGGGTAAGGCCGGAAGAGCTGAGCCTGTAATTCTGCTGTAATGATAAGTGCTCAAGAAGTGCCTTGAGTCGGAGTGCAGTGCCATGGCCATCAAGAATTTCAGATTTCCATTCTTATTACAAAATTTAAGTGGTAAGTTGGCCATTTTTATAGTCTTGTGCATGAGTTACCTTTTTGTTCTCTGGGTCTGAGAACTATCAGAGTATTTTGTAAAATAAGATGACAAAGAGCTAATTAAAATGCACAAAAAAATCAATATCCCATTAGACATGTCGTGTCAAAAGCTTATTTTTATCCTTGCACTGAAAGAAAGATTGTAAGTCAACTGTTTCTTTTGTTTCTTGACCGTGGCAATGTTCTGGCTCCTAATGGTGGAGGTTCCAAATAATGGTTCTGTTATAGCTCAGCAGAAAATGTCAGAAAATCCAGATATTTTGAGATCCTAAAAATTAGCTCTGGACATGTACTGTAGCTCCTTGTGTCTGTTTTGGAATGCTGGATACCTGTGTGCCCTCTCCCTAAGAATGCTGGACTTCTTTATAAGGGTTGTCAGTATATTGGATTTTTCAATCCCATTCTACAATCTTATTTGTAAATGTAAACTTTTAAAAATATGGTTAATAACATTCAACCTGTTTCTTAAAACTGAAAAGGAACTTCAGTGAATTTGCTTTTATTTTTTTAATAAGATTTATGAATTGAATATCATGAATCATGTTTTGATATCCCTTTTTCACGTTGTGCCAATGGAATCGGGTGTTTGATATTTCTTTATATGTCAAGGAGATGCTTCAAAATGTCAATTGCTTTAAACTTAAATTACCTCTCAAGAGACCAAGGTACATTTACCTCATTGTATATATAATGTTTAATATTTGTCAGAGCATTCTCCAAGTTTGCAGTTTTATTTCTATAAAGTATGGGTATTATGTTGCTAAATTACTCAAATGGTACTGTATTGTTTATATTTGTACCCCAGATAACATCATCTATGCTTTCTGTTTTCTGTATTTTATTGTATTTGTGCAAATTCTTTTGGCTTTATCATTGTAATCTCTGCCCTTTCAGATATGTACAGAAAATGTCCATATAAATTTTCATTTAAGCTGAATGATTTTGAGAAGCCTGTAAAGAGGAGAAAAAAATAAGCTGCATTTCCCCATAAGTTTTTTTAAATTGTATATTGTATTTGTAGTAATATTCTGAATGAGCTGTAAATAGGAAATAGAAGAGTGATGCTTAAGTCCTAACACTACAGTAGAAACATGGAAGCAATGCAAATAAAATACTTTTTTTCCCAAGCGCCAATGGTATATTTTCACATAAGTGTGTATGTTGGAGTGAGCTATGCTGTTATAAAAGGCAGTTGCTGGCGATAGCGACTGGAATCTTTGGGTCCACAAGAGTCTTTAGAGGTTTTCCCAACCCTACCCAGTGCAAGTTACAATACTGTAGCATATTTGAGAAGTGCCCACCTGCTTACAGGTGTGTCTCCATGCCTGGTGTCTACTTTCCATTTGCTTGGGGGTGTGGGTCTGCCAGTGGACAAGACCTGTCTACATGTGAACCCCTGAACTCTGTTGCCTTTGGCTCAGCACATTTGCTAAGTTTATGTTAAAATGGTACCGCTGTTTTGATTCTTGAGGTTTTTCAGTGATTTTTTTAAAGGAAAAATTTGCATATTTTCATCTTCTTTCCTAATTTAAGGATTTGTGAGGATGGGCATAATTTATGGCAATAGGCTTTCTTTTTTTTCTTTTAGTATATTTGAATAGTCTCCTTGGGGTGAGAACTTGGCTGAACTGGGGAAATGGTTCAGAGAGGAGTTGTCGTCTTTAAACCCTTGACTGACTCTGGGAGGTGTTTTATGAATGATATTGCTCTTACAGTAAAGACTAGTCACTTCAATTTGAAGGCTGGATTTAGGGGGATTTTTTTTTCTTTCATCATAATAAAGAAGACACATCACCAGGATGTGGAGCTTTTGTTGGAAATTAGAAAACAGTGAATTTATTTTAAAAACATAGATTCGGAGAAACAACAGAACTAGCTTTATACAGGTCTCTGCCGCCTTTTGTGTTTCCCAATTTGGAGAAAAGTGTTTTTACATATATGGCCTGATGGACATATCTTGCAACTTTTCATGTCTTTGGTTTTGTAATTGAGAACTTAGAAAACAGTGGGACTATTCTGAAAAAATGAGTAGAAAAAGTGGTGTTAGGCTAGAGTTCAGTTGTGCATGGTTCAGCCATGTATGGTTTTCAAGAATCATAGGCAAGATGAAGTTAAATAATATTATATTAAATCATTATGGAAATAAAAGATTTTTTGGTATGAGTTAAAGAAAGATGGAGGCCAGGCATGGTGGCTGGTGCCTGTAATCCTGGCACTCTGGGAGGCCAAAGTGGGCACATAGTATGACCTCAGGAGTTTGAGACCAGCCCGAGCAAGAACGAGGCCCCATCTCTACTAAAAAAGAAAAAAAAAGTGGAAAAGCAAAGAAACTGAAGACTATTTTCTTTCCTACTACAAAAGAACAGAATTAGAAAAAGGGGGGATTGGTAATCTTAGTATTCCTAAGAGGAGAAAGGGAAAAACAGTTGAGGGAGTTGAAGATAAGCATTAGAGGATTTGGACACAATTAGCTTTCAAAAATGAAGGCCAAAAAATAATAGTAATAAATCAAAATAAAGACATTCCCAGACAAAGAGACTGAGACAGTTTGTTGTCTCTGGATGTCTGCCTCAAAAGAAATACTAAAAGAGATCCTTCAGACAGAAAATAAAATGGCCCCAGATGGTGACTCGAATCTGTAGGATGGAATGAAGAGCACCAGAAATGGTGCCTGTGTGGGTAAGTACAAAAGACTATGATTGTGCTGCCACCATAGCAAATAATTACAAATTACTGCCTTAAAACAACAGCCGTTTCCAGAATTCTGTAATTTAGAAGTCTGGGCATAATGTAGCTCAGTGGGTTCTCTGCTTCATATTTTTGAAAGGTCAAAATTAAGGTGTCGGCTGGGCAGCGTTCATTTTGAAGGCTTGGGATAAATAGGCTTCCAAGCTCATTCAGGTTGTTGGCAGAATTCAATTCCATGTGGTTATAGGACTGAGGTTTCTATTTCCTTGCTGATTGTTGGCCAGGGAGTTATTCTTAGTTTCCAGAAGCCACTCTCATTACTGAGTTTGTGGCCCCCACCTCCACTGTCAAAGCCAGCAACAGCAGGTTGTCCTTGCACTTCTCTGTGGTCTCCCCTTCTGCATCTCTCCTTTGCTTCTCTTCCACTGCATCTGAGTCTTCTGCTTCCCTCTTCTGTTTTTAAGGGGTCCTGTGATTACACTGGGCCCATCTGGATAATCCAGGATAATCTCTATATTTAGTAACTTCGCATGTATCTGCAGAGTCCTTTCAAAGCAATACTGAGATTAATGTTTGATTAAATAACTAGAGGATGGTAATTTGGGGGATATATTTGCCTACCACGTAAGTATATGCTTTCTCTCCCTTATATAGTGTAAGATTGTATAAAGCAGTAATTGTAGCACTATTGTTGAGTTTATAACAGATGCAGTGTATATTATTTCTTTCTTTTTTCTTTTTCTTTTTCTTTTTCTTTTTCTTTTTTTTTTTTTTTTGAGACAGAGTCTCACTCTGTTGCCCGGGCTAGAGTGCCATGGTGTCAGCCTAGCTCACAGCAACCTCAAACTCCTGGGCTCAAGCAATCCTCCTGCCTCAGCCTCCCGAGTAGCTGGGATTACAAGCATGTGCCACCATGCCCAGCTAATTTTTTCTATTTTTAGTTGGCCAATTAATTTCTTTCTATTTTTTTTTTAGTAGAGCCAG
Organism: Lepilemur septentrionalis; assembly: GCA_963573855.1. Taxonomy (NCBI): domain Eukaryota; kingdom Metazoa; phylum Chordata; class Mammalia; order Primates; family Lepilemuridae; genus Lepilemur; species Lepilemur septentrionalis. The sequence goes on along the minus strand of CAUYMX010052578.1, from coordinate 2,905 downwards.
GGTCTTACTCTTGCTTAGGCTGGTCTCAAACTCCTGACCTTGAGCTATCCTTCTGCCTTGGCCTCCCAGAGTGCTAGGATTACAGGCATGAGCCACCGTGCCCTGCTGCAGTGTATATTATAATAGCACAAAGAATGGGCAGGAAATGTAGCTATATTGGAACAAAGCTATATTTTACTGGAATTAAATTAGTCTTAATCTGAAGATTATGATAATTGAAATGCATACTGTAGCCCCAAGAGCAACCACTAAAACATTAATTTAAAAATAGAGTTAGAAAATTAACACGGAGAAATTAAAATGGCACACCATGAAATATTTAACACAATACACTGAGGCAAGGCCATGTGAGGGCACAGGGAGGAGCTGGCCATCCACAAGCCAAGGAGAGAGGCCCCAGAAGAAACCAGTCCTGCTGACACCTTGTTCTCAGACTTCCAGCCTTCACAATGATGAGAAAATAAATTTCTGATGTTTAAGCCACCAAAAAAAATATATATATATTGAATACAAAAGGCAGCAAGAGAGGGACAGAAAAGCAAAAAGATACGAGACACTTGGAAAACAAATGGCAAAATGGCAGCCATAAATCTAACCGTACCAATAATTTCATTAAATGTGGGTGGACTAAGCACTTGAATCAAAAGGTAGAAATTGTCAGGATGAAGAAAAGCAAGAATCAACTGCATGGTGTCCACAGAGGCATACTTTAAATTCAAAGACCCAAATAGTTCAAAAGTGAAAGTATGGAAAAGTACAGAATGCAAACAGTAACCATAAGAGAGCTAGAATGGCTATATTAATATCAGAGTGGGCTTTGAGACAAGAAATATTAGAAATAGAGAAGGAAATTTCAAATGATAAAAGGGCCAATACAACAAGGAGATGTAACAATTAACAAATGTATATGCACCTCACAGAATCCCAAAATAACATGAAAAAAATAATGGAAGTGAGAGAAGTAGACAATTCACCAATAATATTTGGAGATTTTGACACCTCATTCACAATAATTGATAGGACAACTCAAGAGGAAATCACCAGTCTTATACAAGACTTAATGCTATCAGCCAACCTGTCCTGACACTTAAACCAGCACTTACCACCAGAACGCACATTCTTTTTGAGTACACATGGAACATTCTCCATATGCTATGCCATAAAAGAGGTCTCAGTGAATTCAAAAGTGTTGAAATCAGAAAGTATGGTCTCCAACAATGTTGAAATTAAAAGTCAACAATGGAAAGTTTGCAAATCCCCAATTATTTAGAAACTAAACCACACATTTCTAAATAGCCCATGTCTTGAGGAAATCACAGGGGAAATTAGAAAATAAATGAACGAAAAACTCAGCATATCAGAATGTATAGTATGCAGCTAATACATTGCTTACGGAGAAATTTGTAGTTTTTAAATACCTATATGTAAAAAGTATTTAAAGCCCATGGAGATAGATGCAAAAATCCTTAAAGCAAACTGCATCCAGTGGCAGATAAAAAGATTTATACACCAGACCAAATGGGATGTATCCTAGGTCCACAAGCTTCGTTTAACATCCAAAAATCGATGTATTCTACCATATTAATGGAAGAAATAATAAAGCCCACCTTAGCAACTAAATAGACACAGAAAAAGCATTTGACAGAATTCAACAGCCATTCATGATGAAAACTCAACAAACTCGGAATAGAAGGCACCTTCCTCAACCTAATGAAGGGCATCTATGGAACCCATAGCTAACATACTTCATGGTAAAAGAAAAGAATACTTTTCTCCTTAAATCGGGAACAAGTCAAGAACATCCACTCATTGTTTCTATTCATGGAGATTCTATCCAGTTCCTCCTCCCTGTTCCCCCTGCAAAAGACTAAAGCATCAGAGTCGGGGAAAAAAGTGAAATTGTCTTTGTAAGTAACATGATCCTGTAAGATTCTAAGGAATCCACCCCAAAAAAGCTAGAACTAATAGATTTAGCAAAGTTGTAGGATAGAGATATTAGCAATGAATAAGTCCTTTAAAATAAAAGAAAAACTCCACTCAAAACAGCATCCAAAAGAGTACAAGAATAAGTTTATTTCACTGAGAAATAAAAATATTGCTGAGAGAAATTAAGATCTAAATAAATGGAGAGAACTTCCATGTTCATGGATTAGAGAATTTGATACTGTTATGAAGCCTATTCTCCCTGAATTGTTCTACAGATTCAACTCAATCCCTATCAATATTCCAGCAACATTTTTTCTCATTGAGAAGTGGATCTGATATTTCTATGGAAATGCAAAATATCTAAAATAGCCAAATGATTTTTAAAAAGAAAAACATACAGGGTGCTCAGTTAGATTTGAATGTCAAATACACAACAAATAATTTTTTAGTATAAGCATGTCTAAAATGTTATGGAACATACACTAAAAAATTTTGTTGTTTATATCACATTTAAATTTAACTGGGCATCCCGTATTTTAACTTGCTACATCTTTCAACCCTAATCCAAGAAAAATGAAAAACATGTCCACACAAAGACTTGTAGGTGAATGTTCGCAGCAGCATTATTCATAACAGCCAAAAATAGAAACAAACTGTCTCCTAACTGGTGAACTGATTTTTAAAAAGTAGTATATTTACACAATGGTGTATGGATTACCGATCCATGTTGCAATGTGAGTGAACCCCAAAAACATGCTAAGTGAAGAAAGTGAGATGAAAAGGCTGCAAATGGTCATGAGGGGACCTTTTGGGATGATGGGAATGTTCTAAAACTTCATTTTGGTGATGGATGCAAAACTCTGTAAATTTACTGAACATCATTGTGCACATGCAATGAGTGAATTTTATGGTGTGTAAATTACACCTCAATAAATCCGTTAATGAATCCTAGCACTCTGGGAGGCCGAGGCGGGTGGAT
>CAUYMX010052576.1:0-14911 GCA_963573855.1 Lepilemur septentrionalis | reverse complement strand
CAAAAAACTCCTACAACTCAACAACAACAACAGAGACAAATAATTCAGTTAAACAATCAGCAAAAGATCTGAATAGATCTTTCCCCAAAGAAAATAAGCAATGACCAATAAGCACATGCAAATAAGCTTAACATCGCTACCCATTAGAGTAATGCATATCAAAATCACATGGAGATATTACCTCATACCAACTAAGATGGCTATAATCAAAACAAACAGAAAATAACAAATGTTGAAGAAGATGTGAAGAAACTGGAGCATTTGTGATAGGAATGTAAAGTGGTACAGCCATGGGAAAACCTCCCGGACCTCAAAAGGTCCAACATGTAGTTGCATATGATCCAGAAATTCCACTCAGAGGTACGTAGTAAAGGAAAATGAAGATACATGTCCAGATGCAAACCAGTATATGGATGTTCAGAGCAGCATTACTCGAAATTTGCCAGAAAGTATAATGTCAATTAATAGATGGATCAACAGAATGTGAAATATCCATATGAGAGAATATAATTAAATTATAAAAAGAAAGGGAATTCTAATACGTGATACAACATGAATGAATCTTGAAAACACTATGCTAGATGAAAGGAGCCCGGTGCAAAAGACTGTGATTCCCTTTAAATGAAATGCCCAGAATGAACAAATCCATAGTGACAAAAAATTGACTAGTGTTTGCCAGGGATTCGGGAAGAGGGAAATAGAGGGTAACTGTTTATGGTACAAGGTTATCTGTGGAGGGTAATGAAATTTTTCAAAAATTAGTTCATTCTAGTGTTTGCACAGGTCCGTTAATATACTAAAATTACTGAATTGTACAATTTAGTAGGGTGATTTTTAAGTGCATGGATTAGTTCATAAAGATACTAGTAAAGCTTTTATGAATATATATACACATATACACATAATTTCATATACATATATATCCACATAAATTAGTTTTGAGTCCAGTAGGTTTTAAAGTTTAAATTCTAATTCCTATCAACAAGTTTTAATAAGATGCTTGCAGATAAGAAGTCACTTTAAATGCATAATCTTATTTAATATGGCACATATCGCATAATAACCATATATAGAAATCTTTATGTATACATTGTAGCTGCATGACAAATTAGAAGTATTAAAGGTATGTTTTATTTACTTTTAAAATATCCTTTAGACCCGAAGAATGGGTTCCACCTGTACTCACCATCAAATTGGTATTGACTGATTAACACTTTGGTGCTCAACGGGTGGGCGGGAACACTGGGGAATGGGGGGAGGGGGGGTAGACCCACGGCTGCGCGACGTGGGGGGTCACTGTGGAGGGGTGGGATATGCTTGAAAAGTAGTGGGGGAGCGGAATTAGGGGTCTCAATAGGAGAAAGGAATTCCTCAAAAACTGATTCATGTGATTCAACTGTACACCTCGGTAAATTCACTTCGAATCATTTAATTGTACACTTAAAAAAAAAATTATGTCCTAAGATAGCCTCAGTTCTAGATTTAATACTTTTAACTTTCTGTTGCCCTTAGTTACTCAGGACAGTGGCTGGACATTGGGGTGGGACCTTTAGGGTGGATTTGGTCATTGGCTGAACCCAGGCTCACCTGTCTCTTTCCTGCCTCTAACAGGACTTTGCCAATACCATTCCTGGCCACGGAGGCATCATGGATCGCTTTGACTGCCAGTATCTGATGGCCACCTTTGTCAATGTGTACATTGCCAGTTTTATCAGGTATACACTTTTCCATGTTGGTGGATTTTTAAGTATGGTGCAATTCTAGAATTTAAGCTACATCAGAGTTCCAGTGAAAAGCATCCGAAATGTGAATGTAGTTTTTATTTTTTACTGCTTATGGATTTTATGAAATCTCCCACCCTCCATTAGTAGAGAATCCAGAGATCAGAGCAGCTTGGATAATCAGGCCTTAGAGGATTCCAGGCCCCAGCTCAGTGCTGTTTCTTCATGTTCCGTTTCAGGGGCCCTAATCCAAGCAAACTGATTCAGCAGTTCCTGACCTTGAGGCCAGATCAGCAGCTCCACATTTTCAACACGCTCCGGTCTCACCTCATTGACAAGGGGATGCTGACAGCTGCCACGGAGGAAGAGTAGGGGCCACCCAAGGCCGGGAGAGCAGGAGCAGGACTGAGCGAGGGGCGGGTCTCCAAGGCAAGCCCTGCTGGTGTGACTCAGACAATGACAAGGCTTCAACTCACTGTCTTTCTTTCTTTTTTTTTTTTTGATAGGGTATTTTTTATTTGTGGATTCAAGAAAATCTGTATATACAGTCTACGTTTATGATTTGGGTTGTGAGTAAGCTATAGCTTTGAGTTGGAAAGAAGTCATGGGGGTAAAAACCGTTCGAGTTCTTTAAACAAACAAAAGTATTTAACAATCCAGAAGACAATGTTGCCCAGCTCAGGAGTGTGTCTCTTGGTGGCTCTAGCCCCCAGCAGTTGAACTGTTTCTGGGCTCAGACAAACACAGACATGCATCTGTGTCTGACCAGTTCAGGGGGTTTCCTTACCTGTGTCGAGGGGCACGGACAGCTTGGATGTCTTTGCTGTACTGGAGAGCTCTCACCTGGTCTTTTCTAGCAATCCCTGCTTGGAACCACGGGAGGTTGCCTTCTGTGGGACGGAAGGATGGATGCTTATTAGAGAGAAGCATTTCCATCCCCACGGAAATCCTGCAAAGGGTAAAGAAGCTCTGCTTTAGAGTATGGTTTTACCTTACTTCATCACAGACTGAAAGAAAGTTTCAGTTTTTATTTTTTTCAGAAAGCACGAGAAATTATTTATAATAGTCTGGAGAAAAAACACACTGTACTATTTCAAGTGTATGCAGTAGAATGTACTGTAACTGAGCCCTTTCCCACATGTTTTCGGCCCGAGTGTCTCCTGTAGGGCAGTCCAGCTAACTGTGTCTTTTTCAGGGACGATGCCGTCACGTTTGTGCTGTAGACCTGCTGCTGCTGGATCCTTCCCGGGGCTTTCCCATCAGGCAGGGAGCGGAGGGCTTCTCACTCATGCACCCTTTGCCTGAACACCCATGTAGCTGCTGTGTTGTGTATATTTTCCTCTGAAGGGTATTTTAAAAAGTCACTTATTTCTTACAGTGATTTTAGTTGCACCATGACTTTTCACTGAAACCACAAAGTCCTGCTTAAAACTATGGAGAACCTAACCTGATTAGAGGCTTGACTATTTTGAAGATTAAATGCACACTTTTTATATATATAATGTGAGCAGTTTAAATGTATTTTGTATTTGACTTGGGTACCTTTTGTTGTTGTTATTTGCTAAACTGTGATTTATTTTTTTCCCTCCCTCATTGTGAGGGTGAGATTGACTTGGGGAAGACAGATGAGTCCTAAGCAGCGGAGCGTGGGAGAGAGAGAGTTTGCTGCCCAAATGTGTTAAATTATTCTGTGCCATGGTTGCTTTCACTTCCAACGAGGGTGTAATGACTTGCTGCAGCACGTTGGTCTAGTGGTGGTTTGTGTTGTTTCTGCTTGTAAATTAGCCTTACTGCCTCCCTCAAAGCTCACGGTCAACCCGGGTCTCTGAGGCGTAGGGCAGAGAACAGAGCCCTCAAAATGTTTCAGTTCACGCGTCACTGTGTGACCTCCCACATGCGTGCAGGGTTGAAGTGGCTTCTTTCCTCTGAACTTTCACGTCGTTACAGCTTCATGGCTGTTCTTGTTCAGGTCCAAGGCCTTCTTTAAAACAAAACACGTGTGACCCTGGGCAGGTTGCGTTGCTCTTTTCCCATTTCTCTATTCTGCAACTCTGGCTGAGCACGTTCACATCGCCAGAGCCTCCTGTGGGTATTGAGTCACGCCCTGGGCACCCAAAAACGCAGCGCTTTCAGGCCTTTTCTAAATGCTTGTCCTCAAGATGAGTCAGTATCTCAGCAACAGATCTGAAGCGGTGAAGGTGATCAGTAATGGGACTGTAGTTTTCAGATTGGAGAGTGAGCCTGGATCACCAAACTAGACACGGAAGGGTGCCTATTTGTCTCTTCTGGCCCTCTGTGGGTATATGTGGGGTCCTGGGGGACAGGGGGGCTCACTGGGGCTCAGCAGCAGAGACTGTCTCCAGTGGGGCTGCCTTAGGGATCGGGAGCCTGGCAGCAGCAGGCGAGGCCGCGGACCTTTGTGAACGTGGTCACCGAGGGGTCCTGGGAAGCAGGAGCTGGATGCTCACTGGAGCTACTGGCAGGAAGGCCAGAGGGTTCGCTTGGCCTTTATTTTCTTCCAATTTCCCCACGTGCCTTCTGGGGAAGAGGAGTTTCCCAGTCAAGCAGCCAGAAGAGCAACGCCACCTTGTGTCTGTAGAGCGCGGTGTTTCTCTTTCTCACATTTACAGACAAGATTCAAAAGGCTGATTTAACATACTCCCGTGCAGATCTTAATGAATGGCATTGCTCACTTTAGACCCATTTTTTTTTTTTTGGTCAGAAATAAAATGTGACTGAAACCGTTTGCCCCTCCTTGTGTGAATTCACCGTTTATCACGTCCACGCATGGTTTTGCGTTTCTCACTTGTTTATGTATTCATCAATATTTTGCAGTCCTGTTTTAGAGATTTTTGTTTTGTTTTCCAGTTTGTGTCCCCTGCATTCTCACAAAAGCTTTCTGAGGTGCCTCAGGTGAGAGTCATGAGCACCTGAACGGGGACAGAGCTTCCCCGGGGTGGCGTCGGGACGGGCTCTGTGCACAGGACTAGCCCTGCTTGCCTTGTGGCTGTGGTTTGAGCGCGCCTGGGATGGTGCAGCTTTCCTTCCCTCGAGCTCACGAGGCCTGGCCTGAGCCAGGCTGGAGCTTAAATTGCTCTTAGCTCGTAACTGGTGAAGTAAGGAGTTGATGAGGAAGCGGTCACAGAAACCAGCGCTGACTCTTGAAATGCGAGCCTGTTGTCCTCGCCCGTGAGTTGTGCTCATGACAGCTCACAGAGCACCAGGTCTTGCCCTGTGCGTGTTCGCATGCCGCCCCCTGAACCGCGTTCAGCGTCGAGAGAGAACACATTTGTGTTTTACTCCTGAAAGTGAAACCCTCTAAGGCAGCCTGGACCTTAGGTATGTTTATTAGTATTTTTCCCTTTGCGCATCTGCTTATGTATTGTCTGCATGTTAATTATGTTTTGTCTGTTTCATATTCTGAGCATTTTAGTAGCTACAGTATTAACTACATTTAAAATGTATCTACTCTTAGTGTTGTACACTCTGTAATGTATAAGAACTAGTCTCACATCCACTGAAACTAGTCTCTTTTCATAGGGGCGAAATACAAGTTTTAACCTATACAGGTGGACTTTGAAACCATTTTTATGGAATTTATTTTTTCCCACTGGGCTTTTAACCTGTAAGTTGGCCTATATTATGCAAGAAAATCCCAAAACTATACTTTAAGGGAGACGACACAGACCCTGTGATTTGAGTGTAAGCTAGTGTTGAGTTGGAGGGAGCCTGATTCAGATGGACTCTTGAGTTGAGATCTTTGCACTGTCAGCGAGCCCCTGGCAGGCTCAGGCCCATCCTGCTGTTGACAGATTTGGGTAGGGGGAGGATGTGACTGGCTCAGGGCAAAAGTCAGCCTTGCTGGGGAGAACCGTGCAGCAGTGGCCTTGTTCCTTATGAAGCCAGCCCTAGGTGGATTTCTGAGGGAGTAGGTTTTCATCGCTCTACTAAACGTGGTACATCACTGCTGGGGCACCTCCCTATTTTAGTACTATCTTAGGCACTGTTTCCTTTCATCTTTCAAGCAGCTTACATCTGGGCCCACGTTTTTTGTACACTGACTATGTGCCAAGAAAAGGGTGGAGTGGGGAGTGGGACGATTGCACCTGGTCCCAGGTTCCTGTTCTTCTGAGGGTAGGGTCGGGAGGAAAGGCTAGGGGAAGGATGTCCAGGCGAGTGTTGTGGACACATCGCAAGACGGTAAGCTGTGGGTGGACTCGCACGGGTGCTTGTCTGGAGCACAGGGCTCCAAAGGGCAGCTGGGACAAACTATCAGCTCCTGAACACGGACTAATACTCACACAGAGCCTCATGGTCTTCCTTGTCTTGGCCAAAACAAGGCCTTTTCCTTTTCTTTTTATCACCCTCCACACAGCTGCCCAGTTTCCACCTCTTAAAGAGTTAACAGTTCCCACTTCCTGACTCAGTTCCCCTTGTTGGGTAAGGCCTCGTGGCACAGCCTGTGTGGGTTGCTGGGGTTTGGGCCAGGCGGTGACGAGGGATTCTTATTTCAGGGCTCTGCCTGGCCACCTCCTCTTGGGCCTGGACTTTTCCCTCCCACATCCCCTACAGAGGTGGGCCCCGTTCTCAGGAAGAGTCCCAGCTGCTGTTTCCATTCCAGGTTGACCAGCAGTGGCCTTGCTCACCTGGCTCTCAGGTGGATGGAGGCTGCGCTTCTCACCTGGAGCTGTCTCTTGATCAAGGCTCACACCTGTTTGTATGGGGACCGTGTTTTCCGAGGCGCAGAGATCTCCACTTTGAGAGAAGTTTAGGCGGTATACTTTGGATGCTGAAGTGTTGGGTTTTTTAGGGCCGGTGGATGATTTGTGAGAATAAAGAGGCAGAACATGTGCAGTCTAGGGTTTTATGGCCAGTGGGTTTCAAATCTGTTGGCTGTTTGAAGACTGTCCTCTCCCCTCCGCTTCTCTGCCAGAGAGTAGATAGGTACTACTACCAGAGTAGGTAGGCTCTACCAAGCCTATCTACTGAGGTTCCTTCTCTTTTTATTCTTGAGCCGGTGAGATATCACCAGTGTGTTTATTAATGATTACAACATAGTGCTTAATATGTGCCAGGCACAGTGCTAAGGGTTTACATACATTATCCTGTTTAATCCAGAAAACAACTTTTGATTGGGTATTATTATCCCATTTTATAGACCAGGAAACTGAGTGTGACTGAGGTCGAGAGCAGTGGTTAAGACAGACTTCAGGCTCAGGAAGCCCTAGTTCTGAGCAGGTTACTCAGCTGCTGTAGGCTTCCACCTCCAGCCAAGCTGGGTCTGATAATAGTACCTTCTCCATGGGGAGGTTGTGAGGATTTAATGAGATAATGCATGTAAGCATTTAGCACAGTGCCTGGCACATAGTAAGCACTCAATAAATGGTAAGTTCCTTTTGTTGAACTGTGTTAGTCATTTGGCCTATGTTGGTATAGTGCCAGAAACTGGGTTCTCAGTCACCACACTGCCACCGCCCTGCACGCAGCCCAGGTCCTTCTGAGAGAAGCGGTCCAACCTTGCCACCCCCTACAGCATCTTGGTGCTTTACGTGTCATTAGGAAGGCCAGCCTGACAAAAGGAAAGAGGCTGCGAGGGTGTTCTGTTCTTAACGGGAAGGGCTGGCCTGAGAATCTTGCCCACCTCCCGTGCCTGTGGTCTGGACTCTCCGCGGGGAGGAGGCTGTGTCCTCTTGCCTGGGGGTGTGTCCACTCTGTGGGCAGTGAAGGCCTGTCTGTGATTTGCTGTGGACACTGCTTTCCCCTCTGGCCAAGGGCTGCACCCTGTACACACAGCTCAGGCACCTGCTGCAGTTGTTTGTATGTTTTCAGGGGCCAAGAAGAGTAGGGAAAACAGAAGCCTGCTGTGTAGGAGGCCGTACAGACTAAAAGCCTAAAAGTCCTGCCCACACCTGTACAACGCAGCCAATCTGGGGCCTCGTGTTTTATTCTTTCTTAAAAGTATGAACAAGGTAGAAGCGGGTGACCCATTTAGGACAGATGGTGTGGCTGTTTCTGTCGGATTCTAGGTTGGCAAAGGATCAAATGGGTGATTCATGAGTGGAGGGTAAAACAGGCACAGGATTGGGTGAAAAAAAGTTCCTTTAACTTCATTTTCTGAACAGAGACAAGGGGAACTGGGGAGGGGAGAGTGTGTGAGGCGGAGGCTCCCTCACTTGGAAGGAATGGTGCTGGCTAGCAGGACCTGTGGAATTCTGAAGCCAACTGAGTAACAATGGTATAGAACTACTGACTTGACTGTGGATTATTTCCTGGGTATTACTGGGACCCAACAGCCTATTGCTAGCATTTAAATAATGATTTCTCTCCTTTTGTTAATTAATGAAGTAATGGTAGTGGCATGAAGCTGGGGAAGATGGTGGTGGGGTTTTAGCAAGTAGCCACTGTGATGGGCTGATTCTGGGTTTGCGCCTGAGGGTCCCCTGGCCCTTCTGGGCTCATGTTTGCCAGGCCTGATGCTTCCTCCCTCAGTATGCCATCGAATGGACCCCGGGCAGCCTTTGTCCACACAAAGTCTCTGCACTGAAGGTGAGAGACCGCTGAACATTGAGCTGAAGATGCCCCTGCAGCGGTCACCCAAGGCGCTGGTAGGGCCAGCTCTTTGCAGGCCCCAGAGGACTTTCTCTGCATAAAGCGCTCAGAAGGTTTAGCCACCTGGTGATTCTGTCCCAAGTGAAATTGTGTTGGCTGATATCACCCACATAGCCTGTTCTCAGTTGCTGGGATGCTTTCTGTCCTGCATTAGGTTCTGGTGCTGGTTTTGCTGGCTTTTCTGAAAGGAACACCAGAACAGAAGAGAGCTTAAGAATGTTTTCTAGTGGGCAGAATGTGCCGACGTGTTTTTATAAGAGTGTTCTTTATGTGCTGTGTCTTCTAAATGTTCTGTGCACAGAGCACCGTGGGCCTTCAGCAAACCCTGCATTTCTGTCTTGCTGGGCATCTGGGGGCTGATTACAAAGGGAAAGAGCTGAACAGACATCAGGGCCAATGAAACCAAAGGACTTGGAGGCAAGAGAACAATTCAGGGATTGGGAGGCAGCGGTTTATTGTCATCCAGCCAGAGAACTCCTGAAAACCTGTAGGGGCAGCAGCAGGAGGAACGCAGGGGTGAGGAGGGGGCCAGGAGTCTGCCACTGGGGGCCGACTCTAACGGAGGCAGCCCAGCGAATGCTCACGTGGGTGTTGGGGACCAGAAAACTGGGCTCAGAACGCTCATGCAGGGAAGTGTGAAGTTCATGGATTATCTTCTAGAGTTGGAACTGATTCCAAGTTTTAATTTTTATTGCGGTTTAATACCTTCTAAAACAGACGGGGAAGATCAGACAGGAACCCCCTCTGTTTTGAAGAGTCTTGGAAACCCTGGTGTTCTTGGGTGAGTCATGCACAGCTGTGGACATCCTTCTTAATTCTGTCCACTCTGAGGATTTATTTAACCTGAAAGTTCCCCAAACATAGACATGGCCTCCCCACCCGTTTTGGGGAGCCTTCTGTGCTTGGAGTGCCAGGCGGTCACATGGGCCCATCACTGCCAGCGTCTGTGCCTCCCAGAGATCGGCCGTGTCTGCCCTGGCCGTCCTGCCTCTGTGATCGGGCGGAGCATCCGCTGGTCAGTCTCTCTGCCCCGCCCTTTGTAAAGTGGGTGGACATGGAGGAATCAGTTGTCTTGCACCGATAGGCCGAGTGTCGGTATTCAGTTTTCCCACCCTCAGACATGGCGACCTGGAAGCAACTCTCGGGTGTGTGGGTCCACGTGACAGTCCTCACAGCCCCCCCATATAGGTGTGTGTCTGGGCGCTCCTGCTGTGCCGTCTCCCCAACTTGGCGTTTCACTAAATCAGCGTTTTTGCCGCAGTTGGTCTCTGTGCACTTCTGATCAGTGTTGACCAATACGTGTAGGTTCTTTTTCCACACAATGTAAGAACATGATATGCTGTACATCGGAAAATATTTACCTTATTTATATACCTGAATGTTCCTACTACACGAATAAACATATATTAAATCCTAGATTGTGTGTGTTTTTTGATTGGGGGGGGGTGTATTTTGAAGGCCAAGGGTGCAGAAGGGGCGTACTGACCTGGTGCGGATGTCGGGGTTGCTTCTGCAGAACCAGTGTTACTTCCCAGGATGCTGCTGCCCACTCCCTGCTTCTGGCGACGCCTCTGCCCTTGGCCTTCGCAGTCTGCTCCCTGGCTCCCCCGCTCCCTTGGCTGCTCCTCCTCGGCCTTCTTTCTGGGCATCTCTTCTCATCCCTTGGATCTGTGGTCCCCAACCCCCAGGCCGGGGACCAGTACCGGTCCATGGCCCGTTAGGAACTGGGTGGCAGCCACTCCTCATCACTTGCGTCACTGTGTGAGCTCTGCCTCCACCCCAGCCCCATCCATAGAAAAATTGTCTTCCATGAAACTGGTCCTTGGTGCCAAAAAGGTTTGGGGACCACTGCCTCAGATGGTGGCGTTCTGCCTGAGGCTCTCGTTCCCTCACTGAATTCTCTGCCCTGGGTGTTCCCACCCACTGTCAGGACTCTAATTACCACCTTCCTACAATTCCCAAGACCGTATGTATCTCTGGCTCATGGGCCTGTATTTCCAGCTACTTGTGAGGCCTCCCGTGTGGCCTTTGAATGAACCAAACCCAAAACTATGGCCTCTTCCTACCCCGCCCCAAATCCAGTGTTCTTTCTCTCCCATCTGTTCTGTCACACATGCTGGTGACCAATCTCCGTGATCGAGGCTTGCCCGTGCTTCCTTCTAAGCATCCTTCACTGTCGGCCGGCCCCTCTCTCCAGAATTTCTCGGGCAGCCTCTGCTGTTTCCCGCAGCCTGGCCACCTCTGCTCTTCTGTTCCTCGTGCTGTGGCCGGGGTAAGCTTTCTCTGCTTGGAACCCTTTGGCTCTCAGGTTAAAGTTTGGACTTGGTAACGAGGCCTCCGGGACCACTTGTGAGCTGTCCGCACCTGACCTGCACACTCGGGCCCTGCCCTGTCACAGCCACACTTGCTGCTCGTCCTTTGTTCCAGACACACGCTCCTCTCCTGGCCTCAGCATGTGCCGTCTTCTCTGCCCAATTTCTCCTCTCTTCTCCCCAGGCCTCCCTCAGCCTGCCTGACACCAGCTCTCTTTGCAGGTCTCACTGTCGGCAGGGAGAGAGACCCTTTGCTCAGGGAGGCCTGACATGCTTCCTGTCCCAAGACTCTGTTTTCCTGGAGCCTGTGGGCCCTGGTAGGAGGGTGGAGGGTGCCCTGAATCTGAACTGGGACCCAGCAGGCCAGTCTTACCAGGGCTAATGCTTTGCGCCAGTGGGCCCTCTAGATTGTTTGCATTTTGGACAGGGGCCTGTGCCTTTTTCCCAGGGCACCTACCCTTGGGACTTCCAGAATGAATTGCCTGCCAACACTCAAGATGCGGAAATCACTGCATTTATTTGCTTTCCTAAACCCAGCGGGTTCTGACTCCAAGGCACCAGTTTCCAAGACTGATGAGATTCCCTGGCTGCCTCGCTCCCTTCTGCTGTACCAGGAGCCAAGGGTACCCTTGGTAGCCAGTTCATCTGCTGAAGGCTCTGTCATCCAGGCCTGTGAGGGCCACGGGAGGCCCTTGGCCAGTGACACCAGGGCAGCTGTGTAGTTGCCTGCATTGGCACCTTCCGTCTGAGAGCCGTGCACGTGGGCTTGCTGATCTGCGTGTGTCCAGCGAGCTTATGGAAGGCCTGCTCTGTGCTGGGCCCCATCTAGACACTGGGGATGTGGCAACAAATAAAAGTCCTTGTTTTCTTGGAGCTCATTTTAGCAGAGAGCAGAAAACAGGCAGAAAAGATAGTATGTTAGGCAGAGAAAAATGTAGCCAGGTAAAGAGACCGGGAATGCTGGTGGGAGAGGTTGCAATTTCGGATGGAGTGATCAGGGAAGGCTCTGCTGCAGAGGTGGTGTTTGTGCAAATGGACACCCCTGCGTGTGGAAGAAAGCATTCTGGGCAGAAGCACAGCAAGTGCATGTGTGGTGGAGGAGCTGCAGGGTGGGTGAAGAAGGGGTGTGGGGGAGGAGTGGCAGGAAATGAGGTCCCAGGGATAGGGGGTAACTACGTAGGGTCAAGGCCATTGGCTTCTGCTTGGAGCAAATAGCTTGTTGGAGGGCTCAGGGCTGAGGAGCGACCTGATCTGGTGTTTGTTTGCAAAGGGCCACTTGGCCGCCATGCTGAGAACAGACTGCAGAGGGGCGAGGGTGGGAACAGGGAGACCAGACAGGAGCGGGCAGCAGCGATCCAGGTGAGAGAGGATGGTGGCTCGGCTCAGGTGGGGCAGTGAAAGTTGACCAGATTGTCAGAATCTGCTGAGGGATTAGACATGGAGGTGGGGTGGGAGGAAGAGGAGTCAAGGGTGGCTGTGAGGTCGGCCAGGGCAACTGGAAGAATGGCATTGCCATTTTTCTGAGCTGTGGGAGGCTGTGGGAGGATAGGGTGGGTGCAAGGTGGGCCAGAGAGGGCCAATGCGGGGTTTGGTTTTGGACACATGGGCCAGGTGCAGTGGCTCACACCTGTAATCCTAGCATTCTGGGAGGCCAAGGTGGGAGGATTGCTTGAGCTCAGGAGTTTGAGACTAGCCTGAGCAAAAGTGAGACCCCCATTGCTACCAAAAAGAAAGGAAAAAAAATAAAAAACCCAACAAAAAACCAAACCAAATCCAGCTGGATGTTGTGGCACATGACTGCACTGTCAGCTACCTGGGAGGCTAACGCAGAAGGATCGCTTAAGAGCTCAGGAGTTGGAGGTTGCAGTGAGCTACACGACACCACTGCACTCTACCCAGGGCGACAGAGTGAGACTCTGTCTCAACAAAAACAAGGCAACTAAGCACCCCTCACAATACCTGACCCCTTCATAAAACAAAAACAAAAACAAAAACAAAACTTAAGGGAGATCAAGGTGTGGATGTTATTCTACACTAAGAGCCAGGGGACTGGATAAGGTCATTGACAGAGAGTTGAGGTCTGAAGATGAGCCCTCCATGGTTCTGGACTTGGAGATCCACTTCTTTGTAGGTAGGGACCTCCCCTTTCCCCTTCAATGAGTCCCTCCTTCCCCCCTGCCTCAGACTATCCAGTTTCAGGTGGGGGCAAAGGCCTCAGGTGGTGCCACCACCACCTGACAGCTGAAGCAGCTGCTAATTTCTTCCTGGAGAATGAGCCAGAATTGTAGAGGCCGGGGTGCCCTTTCCTCAAGAAGGAAGAGCCACATTTCCCTTTTGGTCTCCTGGGGAGAGAGGGAAAGGGAAGCAAAGCAAGAGTGGCTTCTGTGTTTGATTACCCAGAGGCCAGGCAGTTGGGGCGGGAACCCGCAGTGATGACTGATGGTCTGGCCACCAAGGTACTAAATCCCAAGCCACTCCCCTCCCACTATGTACCAGAGGACATTTCACCAATTATCCCAATAATGTCCTTCATAGCAAAATAATATGTATATTTTTGACTGGTGCGATCGGAAGGCCTCCTCAGGGGCTTTGAGGACAAGAAATACCCTCCCTGCCTCCTCTCCACGCGCCCCTTCCCTCATCTGATGGATAACGCTCCTGGGGCGGCTGTTCTAGAGGCCCAGGTATGATCAAGCGCGGTACCCAGCACAGTGAGGCAGTGCTGGCACGGGCCCAGCAGAGGGCAGCAGTGGGCCAGGAGTGAAGCGCAGCCTTGGTGTGTGAGCATCTAGGGAGCATCCTGGCTCAGCTTCCGCTGGCTTCGTGACCTGAACAAAACCACCGCTCAGCCTCCTCCTCTATAAAATAGGGATAATTGAGAAAATTTGTGAAGCACTTGTCCAGCTCCTAGCACCTAGTAATCATTCAACAGAAACTTTTATTTGTAATCTTACCGCGTTGGTCGGAGAAGAGAATTTCTCAGGGGTGCAGGGGAAGGAGCTGGGGCTAGGGACATGGAGACGGAGGGGAGCTCTTTGGAACTAAAATCCACACTGGAGTGTTGGCTGAACATTCGTGGCATTGTCCAGGTTCCCCCCAGCTGCTGGAATCCCCCTCCACAGCCATCCTTAATAAATCCAGGAAGGAGTGATGGTTTGTCTTCTTTTCCATTCTGCTTGGGCGAGTGCCTGAGTTGGATTCCTAAGTCCATCACGTGCTGGCTGTGTGGCCTTGGGCAAATTATTTAACATCTCTGTGCTTCCAGCGTTCTCATCTATAAAATGGGAGATAATAATAGTACTCACCTCATGCAATCATCGTGAGGATTAAATCAGTTAATACTTGCAAAGAGCTTAGACTAGCTTCTGGCACACAGCAAGCTTTCATAAATATTAGCTTTTATTATTTCAGTGCCCTCCCGACCTGCTTTTCTTCCTGATCTATGACCTTGGCTTTTTCATATCACCCTCAGGATGGTCCCATTGTGGGTGGGGGAGTTACTCTTGGGTCTGCACCTCCTTGTCCCTTAATATAGCTGTTGTACAAGTGGCTGCTCATACTGAACTTCCCATAGCCACCAGCCAACCTTGCGGAATTTTTTTTTTTTTTTGAGACAGAGTTTCACTCCATTGCCCTGGATAGAGTACAATGGCGTCATCGTAGCTCACTGCAACTTCAAACTCCTGGGCTCAAGTGATCCTCTTGCGTCAGCCTCCTGAGTAGCTGGGACTACAGGCATGTGCCATGACTCCCGGCTAATTTTTCTATTTTTAGTAGAGATGGCATCTCACTCTTCCTCAGCCTGGTCTTGAACTCCTGAGCTCAAGCCATCCTCCCACCTCAGCCTCCCAGAGTGCTAGGATTACAGGTGTGAGCCACTGCACCTGGTCCACCTCATGGAATTTTTATCTGACCGACCAAGGCTTTTCTATCTGTCCATTATCCATTGCTGCAAATATGCCAGAAAGAAAGGAAGCTATAAAAACAAAACAAAACAGGCTGGGCGCGGTGGCTCATGCCTGTAATCTTAGCATTCTGGGAGGCCAAGACGGGTGGATCGCTCAGTCAGGAGTTCGAAACCAGCCTGAGCAAGAGTGAGACCCCATCTCTACTATAAATAGAAATTAATTGGCCAACTAAAAATATACATAGAAAAAATTAGCCGGGCATGGCAGCACATGCCTGTAGTCCCAGCTACTCGAGAGGCTGGGGCAGGAGGATTGCTTGAGCCCAGCAGTTTGAGGTTGCTGTGAGCTAGGCTGACGCCAT
>CAUYMX010052575.1:0-26828 GCA_963573855.1 Lepilemur septentrionalis | reverse complement strand
TGTCTCAAAAATAAAATAAAATAAAATAAAGACTCCTAGTTATAATTATCAATACTTGTTTTTTAAAAAAATGTATTTTTTTATAATTAACTTGATCGATATTTTCCCCTATAAGACTTGGACACGTGATATGTAAGAGAGAAAAAAAAAACATGGAATCAACAATTTAATGTTTGTTAATTCATACCATAGTGTCCATTTCATTTTTAACTGAATTGAGCAACCTTTTTTCCTTTCACATGTGATCAATGTATTTTCTTACTTGCTGTGTCAATGTGAGACCGCCCACCCTAGATTTCCAACATGGCTTTCCAAACACATATTTGTCCCTAAAAGAACTCATTTCTCTTTGTCGTTTTAGATCATTGACAATTTAGAAAATGAAATAATTTCTTTCTTCCAGCTTTATTGAGGTGTAATTGACAAATAAATGTGTATGTATTTGAGGTATGCAATGTGATGATTTGATGTACCTATACGTTGTGAAATGAATACCACAATCAAGCATTCATCACCTCAAAAAGTTATCATTTGTGTGTGTGTGCACACACACACGTGCATATCGTTGGGTAGTGATAGCTCTCAAGATCTACTATCTTAATACATTTCAGGTATACAATACAGTATTAACTAGGATTTCCATACTGTGCATTAGATTTACAGAACTTGTTCACCTTAAAACTGAAACTAAGTACCCTGTGATGAGCATCTCCCGATTTCCCCCCCCCTACAGCCAGTGCCTGGCAACCACCATTATACACTTTCTATAAGTTTGATATTTTTATATTCCACATATAAGTGAAATCATGTAGCATTTTTTTTCTGTCTAACTTATTTCACGTAACATAATTTCATGCTGTATATTTCCTTTCTTTCTTAAAGGCTAAATGATATACATACCACATCTTTTTCCATTCATCCATTGAGGAGCACTTAGTTTGTTGTCATGTCTTGGCTTTGTAAGTAATGCTGCAGTGAACATGGAAGTAAATATATTTCTACAAGATAATGATTTCATTTTCTTCAGCTATATATACAGCAGTGGTATAGCTGGATCATATGGTAGTTCTATTTTTAATTTTTTGAGGAACCTGCATACCACTTTCCATAGTGGTTGTTCTAATATACCTGACTAACAATGTATAAGAGTTCCCTTTCCTCCACATCCTCACCAACACTTATTGTTAGTCTTTTTGATAGTAGCATCCTAACATGTGTAAGCTGATATCTTATTGTGATTTTGATTTACATGTCCCTGGTGATTAGTGATGCTGAGCATTTTTTTTTACATAGATGCTGGTCATTGGAATGTCTTCTTGGAAAAATATCTATACAAGTGTTTTGAATAGACATTTTTAAATTGGATTTTTGTTATTATTTTTGCTCTTTACTCATGTGAGTTCCTTATAGATTTTGGACATTAACCCCTTATGAGATATATGGTTTTCAAATATTTCCTTATTCCATATGTTGTCTCATCCATAGGTTGATTGTTGATTGTTTCCTTTGCTATGCAGATGACTTTTAATTTGATGGAGTCAACTTGTTTATTTTTGTTTTTGTCCACTGTGCTTTTGGTATCATATTCAAAAAATCATTGCCAAGACAAATGTCAAGTTTTTTCTCCATTTTCTTTTAGGAATTTTATAATTTCATATCTTACATGTAAGTTCTTAATTCATTTTGATTTAATTTTTGTGAGTATTGAAAGATAGAGTATCAATTTCATTCTTTTGAATGAAGAAGTTTTCCCTGTACCATCTATTAAAGAAACTGTCCTTTCCCCTTTGTGGATTCTTTGCTCCATCATTAAATGTTACTTAACTAAATATGCATGAGTTTATTTCTGTGATTGTCATTCTGTTGCATTGCTCTATGCATCTGTTTTTATGCCCATATCACGTTTTGATTACTATAGCTTTGTAATATAGTCTTAAGTCAAAAGTATGATGCCTCCAGCTTTGTTGTTTCTCAAGATTGCTTTAGCCATTCAAAGTCTTTTTTGGTTCCATATAAATTTTAGAATTTTTTTTTATTTCTGTGAAAAATACCATTGTACTTTGATAGGGATTGCATTGAGTCTTTAGATTACTTTGGGTAGTGTGGACATTTTAACAATATTAATTTTTCCAATCCATAAACATGCCATATTATTGTTTTCTTCCATTTCTTTTATCAGTGTTTTACATTATAGTATTCCATGTACATATCTTTCACCTCTTTGGTTAAATTTATCCCTAAGTATCTTATTGTTTTTTATGCTATTTTAATTGGGATTGTCTTCTCTTTTTTTTCAGATACCTCATTGCTAATGTATAAAAACACAAATAATTTTTGTATGTTGATTTTGTATCCTGCAAATTTACTGAATTTGTTTATTAGTCCCAGTAGTTTTCTGGTGGAGTCTTTAAGGTTTTCTATATATAAGGTCAAGTCATCCACAAATAGAGGCAATTTAACTTCTTCCTGTCTGATTTGGATGCCTGTTATTTATTTTTCTTGCTTAATTGCTCTGGTCAGAACTTTCAGCACTATCTTTAACAGGAGTAGTGAGAAATGGCACCTTTCTCCGGTTCCTGCTCTTAGAGAAAAAACTTCCAGCTTTTCACTGATGAGTATGATGTTAACTGTTGGCTTGTCACTTATGGTCTTTATTATGTTGAGATATATTCCTTCTATACAAAATAGCTTTTTGCCAGAAAAAAAAAGCATATATACATATATGCATATATACGTGTTGTATCATGGAGTTTTTAAATTTATAAATTTAATAACATTTGTCCTAGAAAATTGATAAGAACTGTCATTGGTTTTGATTTGAATTACTTCTGACTACTTGAAAGCTACCAAAATAAAGTACTCAAAATCTAAGAGGCTAAAACTTCTGGAATCAATGTGTAGATGTCAGTCACGAAATTTTTATTTGGTCCTGAAAATGTTCTAAATTCTCCTACCTTATATTTTTAGATGGAATCAATAAAATCTTTGGCCAACAAATTAATCATTTGATTCTACACGAGTAGTCGTTCCACACTTCTAGCTAACTAGCTGACAAGCTATTTATTTGAAAGATAAAAAAAAAATGCATTATATGAAATAGTCTTGGTTGATTTCAAATTTCATTTTTTAAACATCAATTAAATATGTCTCCACAAACAAGCCAACAAACACAAGTATATACAATATTGTGTATACACAATGCATCTGTGGTATAGAAGATACCACAGATACTGTTTTAGTAATTCATTAAAACTATTCTTTCATTGTATTAAAATTTCTTTCTTTGTTCATCAAAACTTTTGACTTACTGTTTAATCTAAAGGTTTACAGCTACTGATAAAGCCCAGTTCATATTTTTTGACATCAGCAATTTATCTTTAAAGTAGATTTCTGCCATTTCAGGAGTCAGATTCTTAAGTATCAAAAATTTTCACTGTGATAAATCTTAAAAATATGTATGATCTCCCAACATTTCATTAGTGTCTGGAAGGCTACTTAATAGCTACAGGATGTAATAGAGGTTTTTTTTAAGTTTGTAATGGATTATTATGGAATGCTTTATGCTATGTTATAAGCTAAGGGCATATGCTTTTTAAGCTGCTTATTAGGTACTTATAATGTGTGCAGGTGGTCAACTTTTTTTTTTTTTTTTTGAGATGGAGTCTCGCTCTGTTGCCCTGGGTAGAGTGTAGTGGCATCATCGTAGCTCACAGCAACCTCACACTCATAGGCTTAAGTGATCCTCCTGTGTCTGCCTCCCAAGTAGCTGAGAGTACAGGCCCATGCCATGACGCCCAGGGAATTTTTCTATTTTTAGTAGAGATGGGACTCTCTCTTCCTCAGGCTGGTCTTGACCTCCTAAGTCTCGCTCTTGCTCAGGTTGGTCTCAGACTTCTGAGCTCAAGTGATCCCCCTGCCTTGGCCTCCCAGAGTGTTAGGATTAGCTTCTTGCCAGAAAAAAATGCATATATACATATATGCACATATATGTGTTGTATCATGGCATGAACCACCACATCCAGCCAAAATTCTTAATTCTTAAGAAATATTTCTCCTCTTTACACATGAAAGTGTATCACGTCTGTGGTTCCAACAAATTATTCACAATAATTGCTTGTGTAATTAAATTTACTTTAGATTTAGAGTTTTGATTCACCTCTTACCATTCTGCTTTACCAATTCCTTAAAAAATAAAGAAATTATGTTTGCCAAAAACTTAAGTCCCCACTGTTAACATTAAGTAATAACTTAGTCAACTTTAAGCCAAAACAAGACAAATTGTGTCAGAGTATTTGTTGTCTTAAATTATTAAATGCCATAGGTTAGAAGTCATTTAATTCTTTATCTGTAAACCATATCCAACAGAGGTTTGTGGAATAACTATTATAAAGGGACACTTTATAATTTATATTTATGTTAATTTTCTATAACAATCAAAAACCAGTTTGTCAGAACTTCTTTATTGAGGAACAAAAAGTATAGAAAACATTCTTGTTTTCAATAAACTTCAGTTGTACCCATACAACTAAATATCTCCAGGCATTGCTAAAATGTTTTTGTCAAGTAATTCTACATTTAATCTAAGATCATAGATTTGGTGAACTTTCTGAATACCTGTTCTGTATATTTATCTTTTTTTTAGCTATATGGAAGATCTTTATATAAAAAGATTTATTCATATTGTTCATATGGTTCCATTTTCTGGTTAAAAGTAAGTTCTTGTATTTCCCAGCTCCTGAGGTATCATATTGTAGTGCTAAGGGCCAATGTTTTACAAGCCAGCGTCAAGAGAGCCACTTCTGTTCTTAATAACCATGAACCACTAACGTGCTTTCATTTTAGCATAAGTGTGGATGCACACCAACACCTGTTTCTGCAACATTTTATGTTTTTAGAGTAAATTAGATAATATGCATCATCAAATACAAACATCCTGCGTGTCACTGAAGCTCAAATAATATTGCATTTTTACAGCCTCAAGTGACATTTCATACATGCAGCATAAATTAATTGCAAATGTCTGATGATATTAGGAAGACCTAAATAATTTGATCATAATGAATATCATATATATGTGTATATATATCCTTTAGCACAGCATATGGGATGTTAAATCTGAGCCTATGACTATAGTTAATTATTTAAAAAGAAAAGATGCACTATAACTTGTCATATTGAAAATAGATTCAACAAAATTCAGGATATAATTGAAACATTTAAATATTTAAAGCTCTTGAACCCACATCTGACCACCACATTATTATTAAACAACAATTAATAGAGCAAAATTTTGTAGCACCCTAGATGCTTTTAATCATGAACTGAATGGGTAAAATATTCTTAATGTATGTGACTGCTCTTATTTTTCCATTGTTTCTCTTGTTTTCCTAACTATCTCAAGCTCTCTGAATGTACTATTTTTATATGCTAAAAATTGATTTACACATACACACAAAAACATAACTAAGGTGAGAATAAAGAAAATCCTACCTTTTAATTGAAGTCTCCTTTTCTCTTTCCTGAGCTGTAACGTCCAACCCTTTCTTTTACCAAAGGATTACTGGATCAGCCAATAAAGGCAGCCTTGATTAGTGTGAAACATTGCACAGGCACTGAAAAGTGCTGAGTAAAAAATATTAATAAATCAAGAGGAAATGAAGTGGCTCTAACCATACTGAGAATATGAGTCAATCAATAGTGAAAACAATTCAATGAGGTAAAAGCAAAATCCTGGGAAAAGGGGCATTTAGCTGCTATGGTCTCCTTTTCTGTTTTATTCTACAGTGAAGCAAGCCACAAAGTATCTCCAGACCCTTAAACCAGATTATTCTCTTTTTACATTGACAAATTAAAGTTATGAAAGTTCACTCTAAACAACAGCAGAATAAACTTACCTAACAGGTACAATGAACACTATTCGGGTGACGGGCACACTTATACCCCTGACTAAAGCATTATAAAGGCTATCCTTGCAACAAAAACATTTGCACCCTCTTAATATTTTGAAATACAAATAAATAAAAAGGTATAAGATTGGGTGAAAGGAGGCTCCAAATTGTTTTATTGAAAATAAATAAGCAAAAATAAATAATATTCTATTGTTAAATACTATTAATAGGAATTATAGATACCATTATAATACAGGTAGTGTAATAAAATTGAATATATAAACCATGTCAGGAAAAGTTCAGACTGATTATCGATAAAACAAGAGGCTATCAAAATAAATATGTAAAAAATAATAATAAAACAGTATACATTTACATTTTATGTGCTAATATTTCAATTTGTTCATAAAATTTCAATAGAGAAAATACATATGGAATACATATTAATACAAAAACATTGTACACAGACAATACCCATGAAAACAAAACATTTGTAAAAAGAAAGATTCAGGGATAAACAAAATAAAGGGAGGAAAAAAAGTTAAAGGTAAAGCCAGAAACAGACGTGCATTTTAAATTCATATATATTGTTTGAAGTGAAGTAATAATTTATTGTAAAGTTCTTGTGGCTAAAGAAACAATAAAAACATGAGCATTTCAAAAATCACTGTGTTTAGAAGATAAAAAACATTGCTTTGTTTCATCAGAAGGATGGCTTTTACTGTCAATAAAGCCCAAGAATAATCTCCCATCCCGATCTTTATAAGGTTTTTATAAAAGAAGATCCTATATGATGTGAAAAACAGTATCCTTCAAAATGCCTTTAATAAATAAAATCATAAACTCAAAGTTTTATATGATTTCTGATATATACATACCTCAAAGCAATCTCAGGGTAAAATGACAAAATTTCAATTCAGCAAAGGCAAATCTGTGAAAGTCAAAAGCAGTATAATCTAAAGTTGAAGATATCATATGATCTGGCTTGATCCAGGCTAACAACACATGGACTCGCCATCAAACCGGCACTGACTGATCAACACTAAGGTGCTCACACAGTAGTAATATTCTTTGGGGGTAGGGAGGTTTGTGGTGGGTAAACTCACAACTAATGGATGTGGTGAACATTATAGGGGGAAAGGGCACGTCTCAAATCATGGTTGGGATGTGGTAAAGTCATAATATGTAACCAAAATATTTGTACCCTTATAATTTCCTGAAATTCAAAAAAAAATAAAATATCTATATGTATAGATATAGATATAAATATAGGTGTAGATATAGGTATATACACAAATAGATACATGCATATGGAGAGACAGATAGATAAATACACAGAGATATGAAGTTATGTTTTTGGATGCCTTTGATCACTTTGACACTGAAGCAGAAGATACATACTTTATCCAGTGACTCTTTGCAAGTGACTGGTTAATCTTTGGACAAATAAGACTAGTATGGCTTGATGCTTAGAGTATGGTGGCATGAAAGAAAGGGATGTATAGAATGGATTAAGTACCTCTTCTATGTGTTCTGAGTGCTTTCTGTACTTTCTTCAAAATATTGTGCCTTTATTGCCTATTTACATTCCTCATCTAACTATATCAAGAACCTTGTGAACTTTAATTTGAAGCCTCAAAATCAGAATGTTGGCCAACTCAAGGTAGATGCTCATAAAATATTTGTGGATCAATTAATCAATTAGTATTCCATGAGTGAAACACCAGGTAATATCTGTTGAAAAATGTAAAAATTCATGGACCAAAAAAAAAAATTAGACAGAAAATAGACAAAACTCTTTGTATTGTTGTTTCCAAATTAATTATATGATGAGTTTATCAAAATATTTAAAAATATTTATAAAGTATTTGGAAATAGCATCTTATTTAGAAATTTTTAAATAACCTTGTTTGCATTTATAAGAAGTTTTAAAATAATTGAAAATCTTTGAAAAGATATAGATGCTGTGAATGAAGGGACATTGGACCACATTCTAGAACTAGAGTAAAAACTGAATTTGGTAAATATAACCCTAAAATTAGGTCAAAATTGGGTCTGTGTACAATTGTAAAAGAACGAAATTGAAAACTGAACTTCAACAACTTCTTCACTTGGGACTTGTTTTATAATATATTTTAACATTATTGTAAGATTGTATTACCTTAATGGCTTAATTGTGAATACTATCATTTATCATTTACAGTTTCCTGAGTTGCAACATAAAAGAAGTCAACATGCATAAAGAAGAGATCATAAAAAAATGCAGTGATCACAGGCAATAAAAAATAAGGAGATAGATTACCTTGCCCCCGCCTAGGCTTATCCTAGAAACATAAATAAGCACGCTAGCGAACAGTCTTTTCCTTTGCCTTTTCTCCAAGTAAAATGAAATGAGAAGTTGACTCCATATTTCAAATAGATTCAGGTTTAACTTGGGAGGCTTGAATGAACTGGATTACCTTTCACATCACTGCACATTTCTCCTATTTACATTTCTTACTTTGAACTTGTTAGTACATTGGCAATATCCTTCAGTATGATTATATAGAGGCTTAGGACCTGAAAAAAAAAAATAGGACACTTGAGAGCTTTAACTAGGCAGGGAGTATGTAAAAATTTTATGTGAATAGAAAAATTAGTTTGGCTATGGATTTTTCCCTGACAAGGAGCGATCTTGGGAACAGATACAGGGATCAATTTTCCTCACCAGTGCCAACCATTCAATGTGTCACTTACAAGAACTCAGTAGATATGTATCGAATTAGCTTTGAGAGTGACCATTTTCCTCCTGTGGGAGGAAAATGTGAATCAGTCCCAGGTTATGGAAGCCATCTATGAGCTATCTATGATATATATCAAAAAGAATACATTAGACTCTTTTGTAATATATAAAATTTGCTCTACGAAAATTTTTTTGCAGCACCCATTAGATAGTTACCTAATTTTGGTATTTCAATTTTCCATAGATGGTTGTTACTCTACCTAATTTAGTAATTCCTTAAAAACAAGAACCACTATTTGTTAGATGTTTTATAGGCCCACTGTACTGATTAAAGTGCTTATCACAGAATTGCAATTCATGATTATTTTGCCAAAAAAAGTAAAATGGTTAAAGTATCCTAATAGATTTGTTTATAACATTAAAAGATAAGCTCTGTGGAAATTGCATGAGACATTCTACTTTAAATTTTTGTTTCTCAGATTGAAGGAAAAGAGAAACATATTTCTCTGGGTCATAACAATTTGAGGAAAAATTATATATATGTTATATATATAGTTAAAAATTTAGTTTAAAATTACTTATTTGACTATAGTCCCTCCAGCATAATTCGTAGAATGTTATCTTTTCTGCCATTGAATGCCGAAATTATTTAATTTATACTCATAGTAAACCATAAATCATTTCTTTCTCCTGAGTGCCAACGTAGTTTCCACGGTTGCTCTTAATGACCACATCTGTGCAACATCCCAGAGCTGAGATCATTTGTTTCAATCATGGATATGTCCCCATAGCTGTGCAGAGATCAATACCCCTTGTCCATATCATTGGCCCTTTTGTCTCATTATGATTTCACAGGGACATGGTGATATGGAGGTCCTTGGCTCTATATGGAGTCATGCTGAAGGAAATTGCATTTTCTCACCTGCTCTCTTCACCTTTCTCCAATGCCCTCTATTTTTAGCCCATATGCAAACATCTATGGCTTCCGCTCTCTACTCTTCACAGAGCCGCCAGGCAGTTTTTCCAAATCTTTAATGAATCCCTCAAGGAAGTTGTCAAAAATTCAATGTCCTAGATTCTACCAAGGTGATTTCAGTATGGGCACTTCATAGTCTATATGAAACATATCTAAAGATTAAAAAAAGGAACAACAACTTCACATTACTGGTCTGGTTACTTGAACTTTAAGACATCAATAGTATCAAAATATATTTTTATCTAGCCCAGCAGATTCCCTTTACATTATGTTGTAGTCTTTGCTATACTTTCTGTTACGGAAAGTATATGGGATTTATTTAGATTTTAAGAAAGTATAACAGTTTAAAGTAAAAAACTTAAGAATAAATACAAAAAAACCTATAATTTTTAAGTATTAGTAACATTGAGATTAAAACTTTTAAAGCTATATTCTTATGAGCTTGGGTTGTGTTAGTATAAGCTAAAATATAAAACTTTTTGCTTTGTATTAATCATGTTTCCTTAAAAATTCCAAAAGAAATATACAAATAAAAACTTTGAGGAAATCTCATGGCATATAATGAGGAAGGAAAAGCCTTCCTCCTCACATCACTCTATAGCATTACCCAATGACAATAAGTATATTTGAAAATTATTTTGATTGTGGTAATTTTTAAGCTATGGAGATAAAGCATATGACATGTTATTTAATGTTGATACAATTATGAACCAAGGATCAGTGTTTTTGGAAAAAGAATGCACTGATTACTTTAACATCAAAGAACATGCAGCCACAATAAATATAATTAAAAATTGATAATTATTGATAGCAACTAAAATTGTTCTGTTTATGAGTGAGTAGAGTCTTATATCTTATATTTCTTATATCACAATTTCAGTAGTTACGTTTTTAGAAAAGCAAATATTTAATTTTTGATGCTTAACTCATTGAATAACCAAAACCTAATCTGTGTTAATTAACAACTATTTAAGCCACACTGTTCAAATATATGATAAGCACTCTTACTTTCAAATATTTTTTTAAATATTAATTGAGTCTTATACACATATCAAAAAGCAAATATTCCCCCAAATAAATATATATTTTGGAATAACAATATTTCTTTAAATTTAGCTTGCTTCAGAATACTATCCAACTACAGGAATTTGTTTCTATTGACTACTTATTTTTCTGTTTGTGTGCCATATATTCCTATTTATTTGTATGTCAAAGGTTTTTGTTGAAAACTGGACATATTAAATAACATAATGTGGAGACTCTGGAAATAAATTCACTCCTCTCCGGAATTTTGTTATTGTTTCTGTTTTTGTTGTGGCTTTTTGTTGGTTTAGTAACTTTGTTGAATTAATTCTGTAAAGTATATGTTCTTTATGGTGTGTGGCCACTGAAGGCTCTCTCAGCTTCCTGGTCACCTGGTAATTGTTACTAGAGGGTTCCTTAAATGCCTTGAAACAGTCTTCCCACCTCCTGCCAAGAGGTGCTGTGTGAGTGTGAGGCATGAGTTCATCACTCCAGCAGCTTACAGCTGTGCCTTGTCTTCACTTTTTGCTTGCACAGAGCCTCGATGTTAGCAAGAGGTGAGATTCATGGGTCTTCTAAAGTCTTTCTTGGTTATGCAGAAGCTCTGCTCATATGTCTGGCCTTCTAAATTCCTAGGAATATGCCACAGTTTTTCAAGCTTCTTAAGGACTTTCACTCTACAGATTTTCCTTTTTACTCTTTTGACAATCTTCTTATTTGCTCCAACTGTTATCACTGCCACAGGCAGCCAATGTTAAATTAAATGCCTTGGGGGAAGGTCTTTACTCACTGAGCAAGATTTCAGTCAAGTAAAATAAAGAAAACCTCTGTGAATGGAATTTTTCTTGTAAGTTTCCCCGACAGGTCAGATTGTGACAGTTCTCTAGGAGAGGGACATTTTGGGTTGTTTCAAAGCCATTCAGTCCCTTCCAGTTGCTGCGTTAGAAGCTGCTGATTTTCAAGGTAACCACAGAGTTTCGGCAAATTAAATATTACAAAATCCTCTGTTCTTACTGGGATGTGGCCACTTTCTTAACTTGAATAAACCCTGATCAAATAGTTACAAGCTACTGGTTAATTTCCAGAGTTCTGAAACAGTTGATGTTTAAAAAACTTTCTAATGTTCTTTTTTCTTTGTATAGAAGAGAGTATTTTAGGAGGTCATTACTGCTACATTTGGAAATGTTTCTTCTTCTATTACTTCTTTGGTCTTAAGAGTTTTCTTTTTACTTAAGAGTAACAGTGGTAGATTTTAACGGACATTAAAAAAGCCTGGATATGATAGAAGAAGTTCATGTGCTGAACACATTGTTCTT
Source organism: Lepilemur septentrionalis (assembly GCA_963573855.1). Lineage (NCBI taxonomy): Eukaryota > Metazoa > Chordata > Mammalia > Primates > Lepilemuridae > Lepilemur > Lepilemur septentrionalis. The sequence continues at coordinate 14,903 of CAUYMX010052575.1, read as the reverse complement.
CCAATCCCCATCATTGTTTCTACATTTTAATTCATGAGCAAAAAGTTTAAAATTTGGACACCAGGCATTTAGCAGCAAGATGAAAAGCCTGTGATATTGAAGAAAAATAGAACTACGTGAAACTACAGGGAACATCTCAACAAAAGACATATTTTTGCAGCCAGAAGTGATTAATTGATGGCAGTTCAAAGACACAAAAAATACTCTGAACATTTCCTCTAATCTAATTTTCTTTTTACAATCTGTTCCTTGGCCAAAATCTATAATCATCAGCTTCAACATTTTTGAGAGACCTAAATGTCCCGTACCCTGGTTCTTTTTCTGTTTACTGACTTTCAATAGGCTACCCTTAATCCTCAGTTCTCTAGAAAGGGAAAGGGAACCTGCACCATCTACTTACCAAAATAACGGAATAGCACAGCCAATCATTCTCTCTGTCTGTCCCTCTCCATTTTATTCGTAACCTCTTTCAAGTACTCTCTGTCCCCTTGACGAAGAAGGAAATGAACCAGACCCATATGTTCACACCGCAATTTTGATAGTTAAAGCTCCAAGGGACTACCTTAACACAACACTGGGGAAGAGCTAAAAATAATAAGAGAGCTTATATTTCTACACTCACATAACAGGTTTTGTAATAGAACTTTGCAATCATCATCTTATTTAACTATCATAATTGCTATATACTTTTCCCTAAGTTTCTCCCATATTACAGATGAGGCACTGAAACTCAAAATTGTCCAGCTGGTGAGTGATAGACGGGGAGAATAAAAACCAAACATATTTTTGCATAAATCTAATCTATGCTCTTCCCATGAGTTTCCCTTTTCCTTTTCATTTTAGCCCACATGCACCTTCCCCCAACCTGTATATAGCTATATTCACCCACTGGCCTGAAAAAAAATTAAATAGCTTATTTTTAAGCAACTGATTTATTAAATAAGGGGTAACACAAGTACCAGAAAATTGTAGAAACTTCCACAATCGTGGTTTTCTTTAATATCAAAATATAACATCTTGAGTACCCAGTCTGGAAAACTGAGGAAAATCTCAGTCTTCTTGGTTTCTGGAAAAGACTTTATATTTTCTGGTTGTTTCTTTATACCTTAGGTTCTGAAATGATGCTCTGGTTAGCACTGATACTCTTTCTTCTGTCATCTCAAATCATTTTGGGAAGTGAGTATCCCCTATTCACACAGCTTCACTGTGTCTAAGCTCAACACAAGTACATGTTCCCTTAAGAAGACAACCCAACAGAAAGAAAGAGGAAGTGTACAAAATGGACAAAATGTAAGCCCTTCATGAGTGATGTCTGCCATAGCGCAGATGGACTATATTTCACCAAAATAGAATATACATATTTTGTATAAATATAATCTCTATATATTCTAATTTTAAAGATTAAGTTGATTTTACTTAAATTTATCAACAAATATACTGAGGACTGAATTGCTACATTTCTCTTTAAAGTTATCTCATTCTGTAGGGATAAACTAAAGAGAGAACATTGTAAGAACTTAATAGATGCTTCACCGAAGAAGATAAACAGATGACAAATAAGCAAGTGAAAAGATGCTCCATATCATATGTCACCAGGGAATGCAAATTAAAACAACAATGAGGCACCACTGCACACTTATTAGAATGGCCAAAGTCCAGGAACCACTGGATTACAACACCAAACGCTGGAGAGCATGTGGAGCAGCAGGAATTCTCGTTCATTGCTGATAGAAATACAAAATGGTACAGACACTTTGGAAAACAATTTGGTGGTTTCTTACAAAACTAAACATATTCTTACTATATGATCCAACAATCTCACTCCTTGACATCTATCCAAAGGAGTTGAATATTCAGTTTTAGACATAAAAAGAAACCTGTCCATAAATATTTAGAGCAGGTTTATTCATAATTGCCAAAACTTGGAAGCAAACGAATGTCCTTCAGGAGGTGACACAATGGAATATTATCCAGTACTTTAAAAAAAGCACTGTCAAGCCATAAAAAGACATGGAGGAGACTTCAATGCATATTTACTAAGTGATAGAAGCCCATCTGAAAAGGTTATATATTGTGTGGTTCCCAACATACGGCATTTTGAAAAAGGCAAACCTGTGGAGACAGTAAAAACATCAGTGGTTATCAGGTGTTGAAGAGATGGGGAGATGAATGAAAAGAGCACATTGGATTTTTAGGGTAGTGAAAATACTCTGTACTATACTCTAATAGTTGTAAAGTCTTCATGTCTTTACATAAATTTTAGAATCACTTCATAAATTACTTTTAAAAAATCATAGTTTGTGATTACAATGGTGTTGGTGTGGATCTAGAAATAATTTGAAAATTGACATCAAAATTGAGTATTCACATCCATTAACATAGTATATCTGTCTACATATTTGGGTCATTAATATCTCTCAGCCATATTTTACAGTTTTCTGTGTAGAGATTGTACACATAGGTCATTAAATTACTCTTCAGTATGTTATAACTTTGATGCTATTTTAAAAGTATTACTTTTCAATTCCAATATGACATGGAAGACAGCATCTAGTCTCCACAACTAGCTAGCGCCTGATTTCAAAACCTAGTTCTTCCACTTACTAGTTTTATGACCTTAAATGAACCTTTCAATTAATCTATTTCCTTACCCATAAAATAATGAAGAAATATATAACTGTAATAATCATTTTTCATTTTGTTTATTACTTATTATTAACTCCCTTCTCTTTTGATTTTGATATTTCACCTTGTGAGTAATGCCCGAAGAAAGCATCCAAAAGACCAAATATTTATTTTCTCTTCTTCCTTGATTATTAGGACATGGACATATGATCAATGCTAAGACAGATATGCTTCCAACCACCCAGGATTTTAATTTGGAACTATTTTCCAAAAAGTGCACCAGGGAAGGGAGGATAGAGACTTAATTTTGGCCACAGGGACACTGGCAGGCAAATGAAGTTTGCAGATGCAAAATGGCAACAAAGCTAGCAATCAACCTAGCACCCCCTGCTGACAACACAATGGCTGGAGCTCTGGACCCCAGTGCTATCTCCAGACACGCTTTGTGTTGGAAATGCGTCCATGGTCTGGCTGCCCAGCCTTTGTTCATGCTGTTTTGTGAGCTTTTTTCTCCATATTTTCCATGGACTCTATGAGATATCCTAAATCCTTGCAATAAGTTCTTTTTCTGTTTAAATAACCATAGTCAACTTATGTTGCTTTCTATTAAGAACCTTAACTAGTATTCTGCTTCACAGCGTTTGTGTAAGAACTAAATGAGGTAAGAACCTGGAACAATGCCTACTGCAGAGAACAATGCCTACAACAGAAGGTACAATATCATTTCTATGTTTTGAATATTATAATTCATTCTGAATTTTCCTTTTAACTCCTCTTTTTAATCAATGTCAAATTTAGATCATGGATAACATGCAGCTTCAAGATAATTTATATCCTTAGAGAATAATCAAATCTCTCCCAGTTCAGAATAATATTCTCTATAATCACCCATGGATAAACAGGTTTTCTAAACTTATTAAATTATCTGGACTTTTATGAAATCAAAATAGCTTAAACTCTAAAAAGCTATAAATACACATTAGTATCTGACAAAGGAGGGATACTTAATTCCTAAATTTGAGTCCCTTTCTCCAAAGGTTTTAGCCTGAAAGTTATCAGGGAGGAAATAAAAGAGTTATACAAGCAATATGGTATTTAGACACTTTCTGTGCAGTATTTATAAGAATTCTAGCCACTGAAATAATAGTTTCTCTCTAGTTTTCTGTCCCATTTTCTACCAATAAAATTTATCATCCCTTTTGCTTTTACTTCAGGAGGATATTTGTTTGAAATCTTTATGGATTTTTCTATAATAGATCCCTAATTGTTATTCAGTGGCATTGTAAAGTATTTTTCTACAAAAAGAGACTTTGTTCAATTAATTTTGGCTCTAAGACTTACTTTTGAATTCTTGTTGTATATGAACTAAATTTACTATTTCTCTCTTATAGTAATAGTGAATTTACTATTTCTAATTTACTATTACTCTGTTTCCTATATGCTTTAAAACCTTCCAAAACACACAGTTATATCTTACACACTTCATTTGATAAAGATATTGAACTGAGATCTTTCTATTACTAACCAGACCTCAGGAGAATATTCTTTACCCATTCTTTTTTATCCATTACACCATGATTGGTTTTATTACACACTCTTTATTTTCTTAAAACTACCTTTTTCTAGCTAGATTCTATTCTTCCCAGCACAAAATATAATTTGTTTCCAGAGTTTTGAGTCATTTCTATAGAAATGTGAAGCCCTAGAGTATTAGGAAGTATTAACTACTACAGATATATTCACTGGTTTGACCACAGGAATAGCAGTCAGAAGACCTGCTTTAAATCCCTAATGCAAAATTTTTTTTTTGTTATGTAGTTTCAGGGACATGAATTTAAACTTCAATCTCAGCTTCTTTCAGCTGTAAAATGGGGATACTATGGGTAATATATATGTACCCTACCTACTTCCGAGTAATACCTTGAGCATCAGATGGTGTGGTATATGTAAGAGCAATTTGCTAAACTAAATAGCACTTCAAATTGCTTCTCTCTAAGAAAGCACTCATCACAATGTCTGGTAATTATCTGTTAACTTGTCTGTCACCCCTTCTAAATGGCTTCCTCCTTGAAGGAAGATGAATGAATGAAAATGTAAATTACAAGTTACAGAGCCAATAAGAATGTCATAGTACTTGAAATCTAAAAGATTTTTACCACTTGCTGTGATTTGCAATCTTGTTGCCTCTTGCTTAAATTTAGAAACAATTTGTATAAATTCTGCTCCCACTGTCTTTTGCTTTTTTTTTCTTGTTGTTTTCTTAAATATAAAATGAGAAAGAGTTGAATGATAGAGTATAGGATTATAAAAACTTTGCTGTCATAGACAAGAGAACAAATGTAAGTAATTAACAACTGAAAGAAAAAGCAGAAATTTAAACTTTCCTTATTTAATTAAAGCTGTGATTTTTACAATAAACAGGTTTTATAAATATTAACTAATTTGCCTCTGTAGAGTTTTATAGGATATATATATCAATACAATAATGTTCAATACTACAATTAAAGACATTTGGGCATAAAAGGGAATTATGTAATTTATAATGTCAGAGGGGGAGTCATTTCTGCATTTGTGGTTTTAAATCTGATATCTGCTTTCATGCTTTGAAAGTGTGCTTAAATCACTTATCCCTTAGCAAGTAAAGAAAACATTGTTTGTTTGCTTGTTTTGAGGGATGTCAATGGACAAGTCATTGCCTAATATATTTTCAGGTTAAATGATGTTTTATTATAAGACCTGGTAGAAAAACTCTCATTGTAATGAATAAAGCTGGTAAATGTATAATTATTCTAATTTTTCCCTTTTGCTTTAGGGCGAAAAAAGTCATGGAAAGAGTTTCTGCCAAAGAAAATACCTGTGTTTTTGAATTACATGAAGTATCAAGTTTCATTGTAAAATTATAACTTTGGCAAAAGTAAGTAACTGGTATATGTCCACATAAACCTTAGCTCAGAAGAAGCAGGTGTGAGTAAACAAGGAAATACATTAATCATATGAAGATCTAGCAAGTACATCATTTTTCTGACTCTTCATTTATCAAATAGACATTGAATATATTTTCTAGCAAGCATTGTGCTAGACAGTGTGGTTCAAAGATGAGTATAGCTATTCTGAGAGCTCCCGGCCTTTACAGATGCAAAGTCTAATGAAGTTGAGTGTTAGGGTGAGGCAGAGCCAAAATAGTGGATTGAAAGAGTTTTGATTTTGAACATCAGATCCCCTGTATATAAACACCAAATCGTTCACTGGCTAGGCTTTTGATACTGGTCAAGTTAATTATTACAATAGAAAAGAAATTTGGCATAAAGTATACATAACAGAATTAGAGTCATCGATATATTTGAATTCTAGTCCCACCATGATAGATTCTTTTTATTTATATTAAGTATATTTAAAAGTAGAGCCCTTCAATCTTCATATATATTGAATTCTGCTTCTTTTTTATATATAGTAGATTGGTAATCCAATATATCAATCAATGTAAACTTGTCTTCAACTTTGTATGCAAATTAGTCAGAATACAGTCATAGTGAGTATAACATTCTTGAAGACTGAGTAGCAGAGTCAGATGGAGTCAGTTCTAGCTCCACCATTTTATATTTGTCCTTAGAAAAAGTAAACAACCTCTGATCTCCATTTTCTCATCTGTAAGACAAGTTTAACAAGGCTTGTAATGCACGGGGTGGTTTGTTTTTATTGTTTGTTTCTTTAATATTCAATTAGATGTTGCTGTAAGTAAATCTTCCTAGGAGAGTGCCTGGCCCAGGGTGGATATTCAAGAAATATGCACTGCAATCCAATCACTACTGCTCATTTTAACAGTATTATTCAATACTCACAAGTGGACTGACAGACGCATCATCCAGCCTTGATCTTTTTCTCCTGCCACCTGATTGCAGGATGTAAGTGAGAAGAGAAGTCAAAAGATAACCCACAAAGTACAGAATCCATGCACAGTAAATTAGGATGATGACATCAGGAAATGCTACCCTCATGTATGTTATTTATTAGAAATATCAACCAGTATCCTGCAAAAGAGCAAGAATCATGTTTGTGAAATGTATTTATATTCTCCTAAACACTGGAAGCTTTTATAATTTGATGATAATAATAATCAACATTTTCGCAATGTTACATGCCTGAGGCCATTAAAGAGTTAAAGAGCAAAACCTCAGGTTGCTTCAGTTAAGAACAGAATGAGGTGGAATGGCTCAGCAAGTAATATAATTTCATGTTCCTGTACATTGAAGGGGAGTTAGTAGTTAGAATTCATCCTGTAACTTTGTTCTAACCTTAGACAGTCAATATATTTCTACAACTGCTCTTACTTTCACAACTAAAAGCAGAGATGGAGATAACTTGCAAATCAAAAGTGAACCAGAAGTAGGTTCAATGGTCCCTATCATTGGAGCATAATTGACTCCCTCAAGCACCACCAAAGTCCATTTTGTGTAGTAGCCATGTAGAAATAGTAGTGTTTACATAGAAATGAACGTGATAAAGGCTTTGTACTCAGAAGGTGGCCAGTCACAAAACTCATTATTTTTTCCAAGGAAGCACTCAGCTCCCCTACATGTTACTTGGGTGGGACATGGGCAAAGATCTCCAAGGGAAAATAATGTGTTGTCAAGAAGTAGGTGGAAACAATGGAATCAGGACAAAGGTATTACTGAGATATAATCTGCATATAGTAAATTCCACATATCTTAAAGGAATTATTCAATTAATTTTTATATTTGTATATGCCAATTAGACCACTACTCAGTTCAAGATATAAAGTATTTCTTTCACCCCAGAAGCTTTATTGCTCCCTTTTTTAGAAATAGCTATCATTCTGATTTTTTTATCAGAGATTAATTTTGCTGTCATTGAACTGCATAAAATTATATAAATATCTTATTAAGTAGGAATTTTAATTGATTATATATTTTCACATTTGATTTGTTTACTTTTGTCAATGTATTTGCTTATATTAGTGGTATAAACTTAGTTATTTTCTAGTAACCAAAACTTTCTACTTGAATTTTAAATATTATGAACAATATTTATTATTAAGCAATTGTGATCCAGGTGAGAGCTGCAGGCAAGAATGCGCCATGTTCTTGTGGGTAGACTAGGCAGGCAGTGGCCATTACATAATGATGGCTTGTTCTTGAATAAAGTCTATGTGTGTCTCATGTTACTTTTCAGTTCCCAGAGTTCATATGATTGTTGCGTTTGGCACTTAATATAACCCTGTAAAGTAAGAGGGCATGAGTAATTTTCTACATTTTCGGGAGATTATACGTGGTAGGTTTCAGTAAAGTGAAGTGAGAGATCTGGCATTCAAAAGGCATCCTGTCTCCCTCTGCTATACTACCTGGCTTCTTCTTGGTTGTAATGGTTATAATAATGATATCTAAAGGTGGTATATCATAAGCATTGCACACAAAATGCCTGTGATTTACTGTAGATTGCACCCTGGCACATTCGTAGTTTTTCTCTTTCTTCCCCCACCCTGCCCTTAAAGCCATGTTATGGATGAGTAGAGTAAAGGAATAAGCTGTTTTTCCTAGAAGAAAATGAAATAATGTTGTATTACAAAGGGGTGAAAAGGTAATAAGGAAGGAAGATGAGACACAAAATTTGAGCATCTGATCTCACTTAACAACTACAGAGTGTGTTAAGTCCATTATCCAAGAGTCACCCTGATTCCTGATGATCACCTCAGGCTGAGGGATCAGGGTACCAAGTCTCTGAGTCCTTTACCACTCTTGCAGGATTTTCTCACAGTGCAGAGACTTAGGTTTAAAACATGTGGATTTCACCCATCTCTTAGAGGTAGTTTATGTTCAGTCAATCTTAGTACAAGTGGGGAATAGACTATATTACATTTTAACATTTCTTCTAGCTCAGAGTTTTATGATTCTTTGGAGATTCATGATTTTCAGTGTCTATGACATTCCCTGGTATTAAGCTGGGTTTTTCTAATTTACTGCACCACACTAAATGGTGCCCTAGTGGTCTGAAAAATGAATATGTGCACCCAACCCTAAATACTGTATTTAGTACACTTGCCACTATTCCTGTCTTCTTTGCATATTTTAATCCAGAATTACCTCTTATGAACAGGAAAAAAAAAAAAAGCAGTATCAACTGAATCCTGTGTCTGTCATATACTGGCCGTAGAAGGCCAGTTTTCTCACTTAAAAAGAAAGAAGGGAAAATTATATATACCTCACAAGGAGCTAAATGAATTAATGTCCTAAATAAAACTTCTAATAAAATATCTGGAACATATAATAAGAATTTTCAAATACTAATATTTTATGAATATATATCTAATATGTATAGTGTACTATATACACACTGTAATAGGTATCATTTATGTATTATCTCTAAGTCTGCTGAAGTTCAATTCTGAATTAACTTCCAAATCGGTATCCCTGTTCTCTATCTTGTTCTCATTTTTCCTCACCTAGGGTAATATAATAGCCTCCTAATTGGTTTTCTACTTCAATTTATGATTCACTCTGCCAATGCAGTATAAAAGTGCAATTACCCTTTTTCAGTATCTTTGATCTCCACCCAGAAAGCCTACAATGTTAAATCAAACTTGCTTAGTATGACCAAAAAAGTCACCACAATCTTTCCCAACTTAAACTTTAAACTCAATTTCTTGCAGCATCCTTTGTCATTGCTCATTCATACCATCCCCTGCAATCATCTTTGACCATGTTGACTATTAGACATTTTTTAAATAGCTGTTTATTGTTCCTCTGGCGCCATTATTTCCTGTCTATGAGATGTTTCATCTACTTTTCTACATCATAAACTCTGAGTCATTCTTCAAATTTAGGTAAAATATTATCTTCCTAAAACTCTTAGGCAGACATTTTCTTCCAGGTTTTCACGGAGTGCTATCAATTCTGCTGGTGTAATGTCTGTCTAATTATGTAACAATTAGTTGTTTATTGTTAACAACAGCTCTTGACAGTTGTGGGAACAGATGGCATCTCCATCAAAAAACTGCATCAGGATCTACCCTATGTCAAAGATGTCAGTCCCTCCTCTGTGCACGCATAGCACGTTATAACATTTAACAGACTTCACTCTTGGTTTGCTTTTCTGTCTCTTATTCCTCCTCCTATTTCCAGTCTGTGAACTCCAAGATACTGCATTTATTAATTTATTTATGTATACATTCATCAAAGAGCCTAGGGGTTGACATAGAGGGGTTGCACCATTAATGTTTAATATTTTTAACTTTTATCTACAGGAAAACTCATATTTAGCACATCTCTCATATGAAATTGTGCACAAAAAAGTGAGCTAGTTGGAGCATCTTCTTCAGTTGGTTTAGTGTAAAAAAAGAAAGAGAAGGAGAAAATAACTTTTCCTAAACTGCACTATAGGGAGCCAAACAAGCTACCCGGGAATTTTTAATTTACTTATTTATCACTCACTGTCTTACACTTTTAACATGTGCTTGTCAATCATGCGTGTACATTTGTCTATATATTTGCAAATATTGTCTTTACTATTTGAAATTTGATAGGACATATTCAACTGGACTGACAGGGTTACCGTTTTGTGCCCTTGTCATTCTAAGCTTATTGGCATCCTCTGTCAGGCATTTTGAGTGGCATAAGAGAAGGAGTCAGCAATTGATACCTCTACCTTTATTTTTACATTTAGACCTTTCAAATTTTTGAATGGTGCCTGCCTTATTATCTGTGTCATTCCATACATTACACATGTTCCAAACACTTACTGCATTTTTTTTGTTGCTGTCTCAGGCACTTGTTAATATTGCCACTTAAAGACAGTGAGCTGTAATGCTAAAATACTCGTTGTATTATTTCAATTTGTACCATGTATAGAATTGAGAGTCCAATAGATTATCTATACTAGCCACTCTCCACCAGCTAATGGAGATCCAGACTGTGGCCTGTATAATAGAAATAGTGACACTAGAACACTAGCCTGGAATTCTCACTCACTAGATACATCATGAAGGCAGCTCAAAATAGCATATGTTTCATAACCAGCACAGTTAGGAAACGTTGTTAGTCAAAAATAGTATAAGCCTTTTTTCCTTCTTTTCTTCCACCATTCTTTATTTCCTCCTTCCTTCCGTTCTTCTATTTTATTTCATTCTATTTTATTTTTGTCTTTTATTTCTTTGGTTGTATTATTTTATTTATATATCATAGTTGCACATATTTTGGTGTACATTTATCTTTTCTTTGTGTTGGGACCATTACAATTCTTCTCTTATAGCTATTTTGAAATATGCAATAAATCATCATTATAATTTTCCTCATATTATCGAATACTAGAACTTATTCCCTCTATCTCACTGTATTTTTGTACCCTTTAGCCAACTTTTTTATCCCCCCTCAGTTGTTTCTTTAATTTCTGTATCAAGCATTTAATAATTTATTTGTGAAAAAATATTATACTACAACCCGTAGGAAGTACTGATTTAGGTAAGATTAGCTGACAAGATTAACAGGCAAAAAAAGCTTTGTTCTTTAAAAATAGCTATCTACTACACAGGCATATGAGGATATGTGGGAAGTGGGTTGTTTCCAGGGAGGATGAGGATGGCAGAACACAAAAATATATCAATGATAATAATCATAAGTAATGGGTAACAGAGCCCTAACATTCAGCAAGAAATGTTCTAAGCACTGTATACGTATATATTATAAATTTAATACTCACAGTGGAAATATTTTATTAGAACCATAAAAAGAGAGACAAACTGAGGCTGATATGGTTTTAAAAGAAAATCATATTTATTTAAGGATAATATGAAATATTTCAATAAAGATGTAACATTTGAATCTGGGTGGATAATTTTGCACTAGCAGAGAAAGTGTAGGTAAGGAACTAGTTCCCAAACAAGGGGTTACAAGCTTACTACTTGGAAACTCTTTTCATATAAATTCATAGACTTCTGAATCAGAATTGTAGGGCGATTCATTATGACGAGCTTGGAGAGAAGCCATTTCACAAATGATCTCAATAAAGTGTGTAATCTACAAGGTCATGATGCTTGCCATCCCCTGGATTACGACATAACCTGAGAAAAGGCTGAACGTAATCTAGAATCCTAAGTGGGTGGAACGGAAGGCACATAGGTGCATAGAAAGAAAAAATGGTTGATGAATCTTGAAAGGTAAGTAGTTGCCAGGGAATGAGGTTCTTGAACATAAGGCTAACACTTCTGGTATCTAACACATTTTTTGAGAACCAAATTGCTAGTCTGGGCTTGAGGGATCCAGCAACAATCAAGGTAGATACCTGTTCTTTTGGAGCTTACATGCCAGTGAAGGCAGACAAACAATGAGCAAATACAAAAATAAGCAAGATTACTTCAGATATCGTGTTCTATGAAGAAAAGTTGACTCAGAGAAGGGATAGCAGGACAGTAATATTTAGAGAAAGCTTAACAATGAGAGGGAGCCACCCATAAGAAGATGGAGAAAAGAGCATTCCAGGGAGAGGAACAGCAAATGCAAAGGTTCTGAAACACAAACCTACTGGACATGTTTGGAGAACAGAAGGCATCAAATCAACTGGTAATGGGCCACTATGACATGCTTTCATGTGGAAGGGGGACCTATATTACTGTTATCTAGCAATATTACTTTCTGGGCAATATAGAAATTGTAGAGTGTAGAGAGGATACTGAAAAAGCCCAACTAAAATTTACTTGTAGCAGCCAAGATAAGAGGTAGTAAAACCATTCCCTAAGCAAATGATCCTTGGAATGGCCAAGAGATGCACAAGCATTTTGAGAGATAGTTTGGAGATGAAACTAACAGATGTGGCAGCTGCTTAAATGTGAGCTACCAAGGTCAACAGAAAGGTCAAAACCAAATTTAAACATGTAAGCTTGTGTGGTGTTACTTGATGGCATCGTTGTGTGCAAAAATGAGGATGTTTGAAAAAGAAGTCCTTACAAATTTTTTTCTGATCACGCTAACTTCGATCATCTGTGAGAGGCAGAAGGATGCCTTCTATGGTTTATATAGGATATTTAAAATTGGCTTTAGTTCAGAAAAGGTGTTTGATATATATGCATTGCCAGAAAAAGCATCATTCAATTTGTATCTGGAGCTCAACATACATTAGGCTTTAATTTTTTATTTGACCTGAATAGAGTACGGAACTGGAAAGATTAAAGCCCAATGTTCTTAATGTGGTACAAGCCCTAATCGTGCAATCTTGAGTGAGTCATGTTTCAGATATTCAATTTTCTCATTTAAAAGGGAGAGCATGAACAAGAAATTTCGTTTCATTTCAGCTCTAAACATTTATGATTTTATCATTGTTTTGCTAATTTAGTTAACCTATGGGAAAAAATTTTTGCACACACTCTTCATTTAGGTATAAATGCATAAATAATTGCATTTTCTAAAACATGTATTTATTCTCTATCCTTAGTGATTAAACACTCTCAGCAGTGTCCAAAGATGCAGCAGTAAAAATTATAATTAATAACCTGAAAAGATACATTTATGTGGTTATTCATAGCCATTTTGTATATTTTTAAAATATTTTGATTATTATGTAATAAACTTTCATCATGGGCAATCAGTAGTAGAGTTAAGATGTATAATCAGGATCGTGTTTTAATGAAAAGCTTCACACAGGCTGCTCACGTCATTCTTCATATATTTAAGCCAGTACTGAGTTCTTGTGGCTATAGTGTTTTTGCAGGTATCATTATTTTGAAGTGGCACTATTTTAAATATTGATGCATTCTTATGAGTTTTTTTGGAAGAAACTGTTATGTAATGGTTAAAATCAAGACAGGATATCAAAAATAATTGTATTTGCTTCTAAATTATAGGACTTCAGTTAGGAAAAAGTGGATTTTGCTGACACAAGCAAACAACAACTTTTGTAAATTAAAGTTGAGGCTAATTCTAAACTCTCCCAAACACCTTGGGCAACCCACTTATGTGAGAGCAGTTCATTCTCCTTAAAGGTAAAATAAGGATAATTATACCTGTACCCTACCAACTGCACAGTAAAATTAAGAGGATTAGTGATTCAGTCTAGTGCTTTGAGGTCGTCAGAGAATGGCACTAGTAAACAAAAAGTGCCATCATTTAATTGGGGCCTTTGGCATATATCCTAACCTCTCTTACCTTTGCTTCCTCATCTGTAAAATGGGGAGACTAATAACCCCCTGCCTTACCTAATTAATCTCCATGTGGATTAATTAGCAAGCGATGACTTTATACAGCCTGATGTGGGGAAAAACCACATTACTTACTGATTCACAATAGTTTCCTGCATAAATGCTCAGTCTCTTTTTGTAAAGTAGATGTGCATTGACAGTTTATAACTATATTACTTAGAATTCAGCAATTTAATCTATGTATTGCACAAAATTCCTGAGAACATGTCTCTTACTTTATTCTATGGGAAAGAAACATTCTTTCATTATCTTCAAACTCTCTTTCAACAACCAAACTGCAAGTTAAACACTATTTCTCTGCACTTTATGTTTTTAGAACTATTTAAATTTGTTTTTGCTTGTTTCTCCAATTCAGAAAGTGCTTAACTAAATTATATTTTCTAAAATATACATTCACGTTTATAGTTATGAACATAAATTAGAGTAATAATAATAAAAATAATAAATATGTGAAAGTTGTATGTATTTATCATAAATTGTTATTACATAAACACTATGTTTTAATTTCAATTATGAAACTTACCTAATAAACAAGAGTACATAAGAAGCCAGGCACAGTGGCTCAAGCCTGTAATCCTAGCACTCTGGGAGGCTGAGGCTAGAGGATTGCTTGAGGTCAGGATTTCAAGACCAGCCTGAGCAAGAGCAAGACCCCGTCTCTATTAAAATACCAAAAATTAGCTGGCCATGGTGGTGCACACCTTTAGCCCCAGCTACTTGGGAGGCTGAGGCAGAAGGATCGATTGAGCCCAGGAGTTTGAGGTTGCTGTGAGCTAGGCTGACACCAAGGCACTGTAGCCTGGGCAACAAAGGGAGACTCTGTCGCAAAACAACAAATGCTGGCGAGAATGTGGAGAGATAGGGACACTCTTACACTGCTGGTGGGACTGCAAATTGGTGCAACCTTTGTGGAAAAGAATTTGGAGATTCCTCAAAGGGCTAAAAATAGAATTACCATTCAATCCAGCAACAGCATTATTAGGCATCTACCCAAAAGAGCATAAGACATTCTATGATAAAGACATCTGCACCCGAATGTTTATGGCAGCACAATTCACTATTGCTAAGTCGTGGAAAC
>CAUYMX010052574.1:0-16207 GCA_963573855.1 Lepilemur septentrionalis | reverse complement strand
ATAATGTTAAGTTTGACATTGAGTGATAAAGTAGGTTAAAAAGTATCTTACAAAGTGCTTTGACTCCATTCCTACAAAAATCTCTTATGATGAATATAATATTAAGATTGGAGTCAAACTGCCAGGTCTGCCATAATGAGATCTTGGGGAAATTACTTAACTTCTTTGTGCCTCAGTTTCCTTGTCTGTAAAGTGGGGGTATTAATACCTACCTCATAGAGTAGTTGTGAGGACTAGATCAAATTAATATATGTAAGATATTAGAACAGTACCTGGTCTATGGTTAGTGCTATATGTCACTTTTTAAAATAATAAAAGAGAATGTATTTATGAATTTATATAATAAATATACATATATCATAAACTGAAATTAAAGGCATTTGGGATAATAAATAATCTATTTTCTAAATGTATTCCCCATTATATATTGGAAAGCATTATAAATTGGCTTTCTTAATAAATTCAACCAATTCAGAGCTGTTAGGATTTCACATTTAAATTGTATCTTTTCCTAATACACTGTGAGCAGTAAGCTGGAAAGTTGATCTTATACTGAGTGCAAATGAGACCAGACTGCAAAATGAGTTTATGTTCCAAAATTCATCTCATTCATTTATTTTTGGGTTTCAATCATGCTTTTCTTTGTGCATTCTCATCAAACATTTTTAATGGCTTGGTAAAGTGTAAGGATTTCCTATGTAATCAACATTTACTCTTCCTGTGGAAGAGTTTTAAAAATAAAGTCCTTCAAATGTCTAGTCCTTTTTTTTTTTTTTTCAGTAAAAATGAGTGGCCTTAAAAGACATTTGTTGTGGCAGTCTGTTTAAAGCTGGGAGAAATGAAAGCCAAGAAACCCAGAAGAAGATGGCCTCAAGGGAACGATCTGTATGATGAATTTGAAATTGCAAGGAATACTGTTTCTACTTTCCCAGGCAGAGCTGTCACCTCCAAAGACTATTTTCATGAAAAGAAGAATGTTACTCAGAGTATCACTGTTTAGTCTATTGAATACATACTCCCTTAATGCAGTGGTAGGGCACTTAAAGCTGACCACTAATAATTCAGTCCCGTTGTACAACAGAAACCTATATTTTGGAGCCAAATACATCTCAACCGTACAGCAACATAGATTTTCTTAACTAGCAAAAAAGGAAAAAAAAAAAAAAGGCTGGGGGAGGAGGAAGAAAACAAGATAGAAAAAGAAAAAGAGATGGAATTTACTGTCTGCTCCCAGGTATAGATGAAGAGCCACCACTGGCTCAGGTCCCTGACAATTCTCCCGGATACAGTTGTCAGCAGGTACCCCAAGGAAGTCCAGTGAGGAAAGGTATAGCTCTTCCGTACTGTAAGAAAAAGAATGTTATTCTTTCTAAGCTGTAGATCTGAAAGGTCAGATAAATACCTGCTGCATATAAATCTAAAAGCACTACCGAAATGCCTTTTTCATTTGCCACCTTTCCTTTTAGGGCAATGTTTTTCTCTCCCACTGTGTGAATTAATATTTGTTCTCTTTTGTTTTAAATTTTCCTTTCTCCCCTTCATAATAATCAGGGAAGTGGTGAATGAGTTCATTGCCACCTTGTAACGTCAGCTTCTCTCAGCTTTACTTTTTCTTTCTGAAAGAACTCTAATTCTCATAGCTATACTAGTCAATCTTTCCTAAATTCTGATTTCTCTCCTCTAAGAAGGAAGAAGACTTTTGCTTTACCTACTGTCCCTCGTGTTTCTGGGTCACAAGTTCTACCCAATATTTATGATTGTCCCTAGAATATAGATTTCTAAAATCAAATAAGTTTGGAAAACACTGGACAGTAAAGGTAACAGTTAAAACAGATTGTCATGCTTTTGGTTCATGCAGGGAACCTAATTGGGAGGGATTTACTCTCATAAATTTAGAAGGTCATACAAGAAAGCTTTAACTTCCAGACTTTTCTTCCCCAAATAGAGCAAAATAATAATAAAATATTATAGTGTCAAGTTGAACTCCAGACTAGGTGGCAGGGGTTGAGTCCTGGCTTTATGTCTTAGCTGAATGACCTTAGGTAAATCATAATACAATCTCTCTGTGCCTTTGTGCCCTTATCTATAATATGAAGACAATGAAATAATGTCATCATGTATCTGCTGGGAATTATGAAAATTGAGATACTAACATGCATTTGAATTTCCAGGAGGGGTTAGAGTTTGCAGGTTTCAGCTGAGTTTTCTTTACCAGGAATTATTTTTTTTCCCTGCAAAATATCACTTAACATCCTGCTAAATATCATTTGAGAAGCAGTGATGTAGGGACAGTTAATTTTTACTTGTGCTTCAAAGGCCTATTTCTAAAAACTCCATCATCCCAAAATCCCAAAGAGAATTTAAATTTTATCATGTTGATTTTTTATTGTTGATAAAGGAGAGGGGGAATTAATTCTTACCTGTGACTTAGAAGAGCTGAAAAGCTTGCTGATAACC
This sequence comes from Lepilemur septentrionalis, assembly GCA_963573855.1. Lineage (NCBI taxonomy): Eukaryota > Metazoa > Chordata > Mammalia > Primates > Lepilemuridae > Lepilemur > Lepilemur septentrionalis. The sequence continues at coordinate 13,750 of CAUYMX010052574.1, read as the reverse complement.
TGTATACTAGTCTTTATTAATTATAAGTTACCTTTTTTGAGGCATAGCAGGTACATTATAATAGTGCTGGCCTTCAGCAGATCTATGAACATAGAGGCATGGACTTCATGTATTAAAATTAAAAACAAAAGCAAGTATACAAAATGTGTTTGTATTCCATTGTTCTTATAATTCATATTTTATAGCTTATGTTCACTACATTTATATGAATGGTTGGGCAAAGCATAAAGATCACATAACGTTTAATCGGGAGCATTTATGTTAACTACCAAAGTGTTTTTAAATGATTTTCACAAGCTTCTGGCCATTTAAGGAAAGAACACTCATGGTTTGTAAATCTGTGCCTTCTGGTTAAGCAGATCCTACCTCCTTTTTCTGTGTTCTCCTGCTGACCCTCCATCCACATGCACACTAAAAGTGTCAGGACTTTTGCATCACCCCAAATCATCAAACAACTCTATTATCCTATTCTAGGCATCCCAGACCCTTATTCCCAGCCAAAAACACTAACCCATCACAGATCTGAGCTGGACAGAGCCAATGTCATCTCACAATGGCTAAAATCTACATAATACTTATTCTGTGCCAGCCCATGTTCTCAGAATTTTGTAACGACTCATTTGATCTTCATGATATCCCCATGATGGCATTATTTCTATTGTTTCCATTTTATAGATGAGGACACTGAGGTGAAACAAAGTTCTATGACTTACCTAAGGACATTCAGCTAATGAGTGGTAAAGCCAACACTCACCCCCTTGCATTCTGGTTCTTGAGTTCAGACTCACTGGACCGCCTTGGAGAGACAAGTGCAGTGCTTGGGACAAACATTCTAGGCAGTACTTTTCCAACCTGTGTTCTCAGGTCCTCAGGCCCTGGAAGGTTGATATTGACTATACTACTTAGATGGGACTGAAGAGGACTGAATGCCTTTCTGCGAGAGTGTTCCAAAAAGGAACAGCATATGCCTTTTTGTGTAAGTTTTGGTCACTCACACACTCGGTTCTCAGTCATCAGTTACCCCTGATCTCATCTCTTCTTTATTCATTCATTATTATTTGTGCATATATCTGCATTGGCAGGTAAGTTTTATGTTTCTTTGACGGTCTTGTACATTTGACCATAGTGAGCAGCGCAGTGAACTCTGAGGCAAAGGACGTGATTGCTGAGCAATGATTAGCTGAGCCATCCTTCTCAGGATGCTTCATCTCTTCAAGTCTCCCTTGACATAGCTGGAAAGTGAGAATGTTGGATTGCTTTTTATTTTAGGATTCATTTAACCTCTCTTTCTATAATCCCACCCTTCACTACAATCCCTGTAATAGCTCCTTGCACAGTACAAGTACATAATAATTACTTGTTCAAATAAATATCTAAAAGTCACTTTTAAAATATCCCTGACAAATTTAAAATGTGTGACAAAAAGGAGTTTTAGACCCCTTGACATATCTTGTAGAGCCTGGAGGGCTTGTTAAAACACAGATGGCCAGACCCCACCCCCAGAAGTTTCTGAGTCAGTAGGGGTGGGACCTGAGAATGTGCATTTCCATCACGTTCCCAGCTGTTGCTGATGCTGCTTGTCCAGGGACCACATTTGAGAACCCTTGCCTATAGAGCTTTCAAAATAGACAGGTATCTTTCCACTGGTTTCCCAATTGAAAAGTGAGTTAATAAGCTATTTCACCCAATGGTTGGGATGACAGCTTATGTGTTAAACTCCGGTATCTACATTTTTAACAAGTGTCTCTTAGAGTCTAAAAACCTTGACTCAAAGGATCAAATCCCCTGCTTTGATCCTTTTATCTAAGCTGGCCTTGGCCCACCACTTCACTCAAACTCTTCTTTCCCCGGGTGTTGGAGCCTCCTGGTTGCCACATGCCCACAATCTCAACCCCTGCTAGTAACATGTACAGGTTACTTTATACTTTATTTTCTTCATCTGTAACTGGATTTTAATAACAGCAGTTACCTCATAGGGTTGCTTGGAAGATTGATAGATGTTGGCAAAGCACTTAGAACAATGCCTAAAACCTAGTAAACCTCAGTGCAACTTAGCTTTTATTATATGTTAAATGTTTCCCAATTTTCCCTCTCAGGGCATAGTCTTTATGATTTCTGTCATAGCTGCATACCACCTCAGCTATCACTTATTTTTCTTTAAATCAATCCACTTTATCAGCAAACTATTATGAAAGAACATTTTATACCATTACCATAAATGAAAAACCAATTATCACTTGATAAATAAAGGGAAACTGTATAATAAATATAATAAAAATCATTGTTTTTAAATTCTAGACAGTTATTGTTTTCTGCTAAAGGCTCTGAACCTGAGATTTGCTCTTTTTTTAAAAAAAAATGAGGAGATTAGCAAGTTCTAGCTGCTATGACAAATAACCCCACCCCCCATTTCACTGGCTTCACACGTTAGAGTTTAAAATTTAAGTGTGTCCCATAACTATTATGGATTAACTTTGCTTTTCAGATATTATTTCACATATATCTGAAGGGTGTGAGCTGCATGCCAAACACCATCACACTGATTGCATGACCCCTATTTCACTGCATTACATCTGAAATGGTTTTCTTGTACCAATTTTAAATCAGTGATGTGTAGAAATCTGTGACTCACCACCAGTTGGAAGAGAGAGGAATTTCTAACTGGGTTCTCATAAATGTAAACATAAAACTATTTGGAGTTTGACATTTGATGAATATCTACAATGATTTTATCTTCCAAGAAAAATTTATTTCAGTATTTTGTCATTAAGGAATATAGATAACAAAGGGTCAGCCTCTGGGAGTTGAGGTAGGAGAGCCAAGTTATATACTTATACTGGAGACATTTATACCTAGGGATTTATGATTCACAACTGCATTTTTGTAAGTTTCTATTCATCAGCAAGATGAGGCTTTTTACTCACTGCCAAACAAGGTAATGGATAAAAAACAGGGCTAGATACCAAATCGGTCCTCAAAGACAGGATAGAGACTCAGATGGGTCATTAGGAAGGGGTAATGTGTAGATCCAGCTTGTTAGGCAAGGCTGGGTTTGAGGGCTTCGTCATGTTCAACACTGGGTTTAATGAAACATAATGCAGTGACCCCATAAGGAGATGGGTTATAATAGGGAACATGGCACTCAGGTTTGGGGAGGTGTGTCAGCGGGATGCAGGGCTTCTATCAGGCAGTTTTAGTAGCAGAACTCTTGCCCCCAAGGAGGCAGACTGTCAGGGTGCAGTGGGAGGGGACTGCGACTCAGGAACTGCACAGTTGCTCAGAAACAGCCCTAGCGGGGTGGATAAAGCAGCGAGGGCCTTTCAGGATCGGCCCCTGAGCTCTTGGTGGGCATCTCATCACCTTCCACATCAGATTGACAGTTGCGAATCTTCCATGGAGGTTGCTTGAGGGCTTCCTATAGAAGTGGGGAGCAGGCGGGGGCTTTGCCTCTCGTAGCAGAGGGAGGAGTGGGGATGGGATAAGGTTAGCGGACCCAGATGAAGGAAGATGCAGGAGAAATGAGGTGAGGGTTGACAGCTGTGCACACCCTGCGCCAGCCTACATTCTGTCTACCAGTAGGGTCTTTTTTCCTCCTTTCTCTTTCATGTCCCAGTGAATACAGAGCTTTGCTGAGGTGGGGGAAGAGCACCTCTATGAAAGGCTGATATAGGGAGGCCAGTTGATGCTCCCCTTCAGGGCCACGGGTGTCCTCCCCAGCGTTCTGCTCCTTGCTCACTACCTGTAGACAGCTGGTGCCTGTGGCAGGCAGGAGGAGGGGCCGTGCTCCTTCTCAGTCCATCTCGGTTAACGCCGTTCATCACCTTAACTCTCTCTGGAAACAGCTTTCATTTGTTAGCTCGTAGGAGAAAGGACATTTTATCAAGGCAAACTATGAAGTGACAAAGCTTTTAGCATCCCCATGTATGGCTTCTATGCCCTTGTGCTCTTGTGTTTCCCCCTCCCTGACTGCCCGGAAGGAAAGGAAACCAACGATACTTCTTACGCAAGAGCTGCTTTGGGACTCTAGTGAAAATGGCAGCCAGCGAGTGACTCCAGAATTAAGAACCCCTTCCTGACAAAGGGTGAGAAAATGACCAAAACACTAGGTCCTCAATTCCACCTAAGAGCAGGGAAGACATGAAGAAATTTTAGTGGAAAGGGAATCTCAAAAAATAACAGTGGAGTTGGAAAGGATGGCGTGAACTCTTTTGGTCTCTGTTGGAACTCTGGCATGTGTGCTAACAGGATCAGAAAAGTCTTTTTTTCTACACTCAGTTCTCTTACACTTGAACACAAGAGGAGTTGTGAAGGTCCTGATGAGGTGCTTTGTGCCCATGGCCTGCCCTTCAAAACTGTAGAGATGCTAGGAATGTGGTGAAGCTCCTGTAACCTGTAAGTGGAGAGCAGGCTTGACCTGTCTCAACTTGGAAACGTTGGAGGAGAAGTTTGCAAGTTCCTAGGCAGAGGCTGTGGCTCTGAACTTGGATTGAGATTCTGGTTATGTCAGTAACTATACAACTCAGGCATGTTTAACTTCTCCATCTCTCTCTGGATAAGTTTACTTATCTCTAAAATGGGTAGATTGAACTGGATTTTATTCATTCACACAGTATTCACATTTATCGTCAGTCATGGTGCTTGAATACTCAAAATATAAAGGTAAACATTATATGATCCCTGCCCCAGAGAAGCTCTCAATTGAGAAGTGGAGGAGACAGATGTTACTGATACTATAAAAACATGGAAATTGCCATAATAAAGGTACAAAGTGCCAATGGAACACAGAGCAGGAAGGATGAATTGCACCAGGAATAGACATAAAGTTGCAATAGAATAGGCATTGAATCATGTCTCAAGCACAGAACAATGCCTTGCCTACGAAGCTATAGTGAGCCATGGACCAAGTATAAAAGGCTGGATGTATGAAAATGCCTGGTATGTTGGCAAATGAGAATATTTAACTGTGACTAGAACACAGTATGTCTGAAGGCTATGTAAGAGTTGCAGAAGCTGGAAAAGATGGATTTGGGCTCAGCTGCAAATGATCTCTTACGACATTTCCTGTTAATCCATAGGCTATGAGGATGCACTGAAAATTGTAAATAGAACGTTTGAATTGCTCAAAATTTGTTTTCAATAGATTAATCTAGCAGTAATGTTTTGAAGAGCAGAGAAAATAGAAGCACAGACATGAGTTCCAATGATGCTTTAATGTAGGAAAAAAAGTGAAGAGGAACTAGATTTTCAAATGGGAATAATGGTAAAAATGGTCATATTTGATATATGATTGAGATACAAAATCAACAGGATTTGGCAATTGATGAAGATTCAGTTAGATAGAAAGAGCAAGTTCAAGAGATCTCTTGTACAACATGGTAACTTTGGTTAATAACAATGTACTGTATAATTAAAAATTGTTAAGAGAGTAGCTTTTAAGTGTTCTCGCCATAGAAAATAATAACTATGTGAGGTAATGAATGTGTTAAGTAGCTTGATTTAGACATTATATAATGTATACATATTTCAAAACTTCATATTGTACACTATAAATATATGCAATTTTTGTTTGTCAATTAAAAACCAAAATAAATAAAAATCCATTGATAGAAGCAAATGAGGGAAATGAAGGCATCATCATGACATGTTGGGGCATGAGAGTTTTAGCTTGAGCGTCCAAGTAGAGGATGAATGTATTAACTGGGGAGGTGACACGGAAGAGCAGGAGGTTCAGGATGGGATGCTGGGATTTGATGTTGGATGGGAAGGCTGTGAGGACTTCCACAGGTAGATCTGAGCATGTTAAGATATTGCTGTTTTATGGGTGGATGGGGACCCACATCTGGAGTTCAGGGAAAGGTATGTATTTAGTATTCCTTAGAGGAGCAAAGGTTGGCAAAGCCTTAGGAGGAATGATGTCCACCAGGGAGGGCTTCTGGATGAAGAAAAAAAAGAGCCAAAATAAAATACTGGAGAATATAGAATTTAGCTCTGTAATTTACTGACCAGAGCCTCATTAAAATTCAAGAGAAAAAGAGAAATGTAAGCATTAGAGTCAATATGACTTGGTATTAAATTAGTCATAAGGACGCAGAAATAGGAGAAAAATAGTGAAAAGGCCCTGCTTCGTATCTAATACTGCGCTAAGCTTAGGAAGAAAGAGTAAATAAGAATATCAATTATCAATAGCAATATCATCAATTATGCATGATTACATATATAAGTTAGACTGTATATTAATGCTATTGCATTGTTATTGTTGATATTCTTGTTACCAATAACTTTTTCAATGATTATAATAATGGCTGGCATTTACCAAGTGCTACCTATGGGCCTCTGCCTCCAAAGCAAACTCAATCTACTGTAGTCTCTGTTGAGGTCAAAGCTACCTCCTCTCCTAACTCTGTCCATCTGGTTGGAGTTGTTTCTGAATCCTCTACACTTGTCTAGTAACAACCCCTCCCTTTTGTAGTCACGATCACACCCTGTGTGTCTTTGGTGCTGCATTAGTTTATGTTTTCCTAGAACCAGTAGCAAATATGATTAAGATATGCAAGAGATTTATTTGAGAAAACTCCTGTAAAAGATGGAGGTTGGGGGCTAAGCCTAGAGGCAGCAAAAAGTGCCTTGAGATGTGATGGATGGGAATTTGAAGTAGACTTCTGGTCATAGCAACTCTGTTTTGAGAACTCCCTCTCCAGCCACAGAGGTAGTTTTCGTATACCATGACACACCTACTTAACCTTTGTTCACTGGGCCAGAAAAGACCCCTGTCTCAACCCAAACTCCCTGGGAATAGGGGTTTGGTAAATCTTACCAGTTGAACTGTTTCCTTGAACTGAGCTGACACATTCAAGATAAGGTTTTTGGAGACTGTTGGGGAAACGGTGTGTGCTGAGAAGCAGGGGAACTAGCTTCCAGAAAGGCAAGAATGAATCAGATGTACACAGAGGAGCTGAGATGTACACAGTGTCACTCCGGGGAAGAAGGAGAATGGAATGGAGTCCTCCTGAGGATAGTCCATTCATGGATCTAATCCCCAGCCTGCCCCTCGCTTAGGTTCTGAGGGAAGTAACCCTAGAATAAATTCCCCATTTTTCCTTAATGTAGTTTGAGTGGGTTCCTTGTTATGTCAGCCAAACAATATTGACTGAGACACTGTTTGGACAGATATGCCCAAGACACAAACAGAAAATTTGGAAGCATAAAATATTCTGGGATACAGGAAAGAGGTCAGCACTGGGAAGCTAGTGGAAAGAATATCCCTGGGAAAAGTGGCCCAAACAAGGCAGTTCTTAGTTGTGTCAGGAAATGGTAACTAAAGGAGTTATCAAGGCAAAGATGTCACTGTAGGATCTGGTTATAGGAACTAGGATATGGGGTAGCTCCTTCCTCCCAGGAATAAGGCAGAAGAAGCTGGTTATTCGAAGTCAGGCAAAAGGTCAAAAGCAAAGCTGATCTATTAAAGATGAGATATTTTTTGAGGATGGGATTTGTTTATGCATTCAATAAGAATTATTGGGTTCCTGCTACACTCTAGGAAGTTTAGTGTGTTCATATCCTGAGTTGGGGTAAGGGTGCTGTTGGCTGGAGATCCAGGGGAGGCTGCTGTGGAGAATGGGAGGCTGAGAGGGCAGCAGTCAGGTGGGGAACCAGTCAGCTCATGAAGTGGAGTGGATGGTGGATTATTAGAGTTCAGAGCATTCTAGGGCAAAACAGACCCAGAAGGAGTTGAATCTGAAAACTCAGAAAGCATCATGGTGGTAATTTTTTTCCAGGGGCAGCGGAGAAGAGTAGGACATGACAGAGTTACTAGGAAAGGGGAGATAAGAACATGTCAATTACACAGCTTGTCTATTTGTCAGTTTCTCCTAGGGTCCTGGTGCCAGATGACATACTCATGAGAAATAATTCTTGTGCCTCCTTTGGTTGGATGAAGCACCTGCTCTGCTTCACTAGAGCCAAAGTTAAAATTCAGGAGGAATTTGGAAGTTCTAGTTTTTCCTAATTTTGTCACATCTCACCAGATATGTCTGGTTTTTAATTTAGTTCAGCTCAACACCTTCTAGTTTAACCCCAAACTCTAGTCTACTTGGAAAAAGAGGTATAATAAGAAAAGAAGAAAAGAAGGTAGAAAAAGGATGAAAATGAAGAGTCTTCACATTGGGGTAAAAATAGGTCAAACATCTAATCTCCTTCTCCTTCTCTGCCCCCCACTTGCTACTTTGAATATCTTGTAATCCTAGATATCACTTTTCATGGAGACCCCAAAAGCATTTCCCCAAGGAATGTCAGGGGCTCCCTACATAGCATCTTAATTAAATTTGACAAAACGTACTAAAAACAAACCTAACAATGACAAATCAGCAGACATGCTGTTGGCTTCGGGTTCCTCTTCTCTTTACCGTATTTCTTGTTCCGTTGTTCATGGTATTAAATAAACCCAAAAGATCTGACGCTGAGTCAGAAATTTCTGCATGGCTTCTGACTGGCCTCAAGATGTGGAAATTATTTAACCTCCCTAAATCTCCATTTCCTCATCTGTAAAATGGAATAATAATACTTGCTCTAATATCTTGCGGGATGATTTTGAGGACTATGTATGAAAACCACTGCAATGTAAGTAAGATAGCTGGGTCCTTTAGTAAGTCAGCATAGTAGAGCAAAGAATGTGCACCGGAAACTAGTTCTCCTTACTAGCTGATGGGCAATTCACTTGTGTTCCAAGCCTTGGTTTCTCTACTTGTAAAAAGGGTATGATAATATTCCCTGTTTTCTATGGTTTTTATGAAAATTAAAATAACATTTATACTAAGTATAAAGAATACATTAATACTCTTTGTTAATATATTCTCTATATTATTTATATTAAATATTATATATTTCCTATTAATATATAATATTAATATATTAAAATTCTTAGTAATGTCTCAGAATAGGATAATCTCAAGGACAAACATGTACAAATTAATTTTTTTCTTATTATAAAAGTACTAATATGATTTTAAGTTAGTATGTCTGTATAATATCCGTTCAAAATTATTTGCATAGACAATCTGTTCTGAATTCCATAGAAGAGTCAGATTTAAACAAGACACAATTACTTAAAAAATAAGACATGGAATTTAGTTACACACCAAAAATAAGTGAAGGTACTTTATTTATTTTTAATGAAGGCTTTTAGAGAGAAAAAAATGTTATAATTCATTTTTATTCATAATTTATCAATTTAGGACTCCCTGGAGTTGAGAGAAATATGGTTTCTGATACATAGGGATCAGGTTATAATAAAAAGGTATAAATAAACAAATATGGCTCAGTTTTACGTGAGATTATTACATCAAAGGAACTCCATTATGCATTTTTTAAATAAAAATATTTTACATCTATACTGTTTATGTTCTAATATTTTAAATCTTTTATTTCCTTGCAAGATAATAGTTGGAGAAACTGCTGTGTTTTGCCTACAACTAGCCACAAGGGATTTTGAAAACCAGGAAAAAACTATTTTAACTGGAGACTGTTGCTATATAAACCCACTGGTGCGGCGAACTGTCCGATTTCTTGGTGTGTATTCATTAAATTGTTTTTATTGTTGCTGAAACAATGTTTATGTATAAGCTAACCTTTAAAATGATCCATAATTTAACTTATGCAAATATTATGTTATCTCTTCTTTGAAATGTTTCACTTTGTTTTTTAAAATAAATATTATATCCTACATTCTCTCTAATATTGCAAGACCCCACTTCAGGATGTCATTTTCACATTACATTAAGGAAAAAATAACATCACCCTTGGATATTTACTATTCTTTAAGAAACTAAAAATTACATAATTAAAAGAAATGATTTACTATATTTACGAAATTTCAGAAACAATGCTTGGGGGAAATGATAATCTAGACAGGTGGTTGAATATCATAAAGGACAAGAAAAATAACCTGGTAAATAGAAGAAATGTTATATTTGTTAATTACTGTGTGGAACACTCCATGCACTACTTGTAAGCTGTTGCTTATTTAAGCAAAAGTGTATTGCTGATTTTATTAGAGGACAAGATTCACTGATAATTTAACTTTCAGTCTCAAATGCTAGCAATAATAAATATGAACATCGATGAATTATTGAAAATCATTTCAATTCTATAGAAACTTGGCCTAGATAAATTTTTAACTGACACAGTAAAATTTAATATAAATTATTGTTTCCTGGATTTATCAGATAAAAATAAGTATATAAGTATACACTAAATAACATTTAAGATAAATTCTTAAATGCTTAAGAGATGTATTAAGGATACTGTAACTCCTCAACGTAGTTCTCATATGGAAGGGGTCAAGATGAAGAATTTGGAGATATTAAGCATAAATCGCCTAATCTATATATAAACCCATTAAAGACTGATCAAATGTCATCAGGCTTTCAAATCTCTCTGAAGATGAAAGGTCTTCATTTTCAAGACTGTTCTTTTTCTCACCATCACGTTATATGTTCCAAAGCCCTCATTTATCCTGTTGAAGGGATAACTTTTATATGAAACCTTAAAAAATTACTTTTTTTCACATGTATCAATACTGTGTTCTTGACTTACTTCTTTTTGTATGAGAGTCATTTGATAACAAAATCAATAATATACTCAGAACTGAAAGGAGTTAATAAAATTGATGTTTTCCTAAATACTGTTAAAAAAAATTATATTATACCTGTTTAAGTAAAATATTTTCTTAGATTTATACACATATTTCTAAATAATATGTGACTCAAACTAAAGTATGCTTTTATGTCTGTGCATGCTTCACACATCTTATATGATTTTATAAAACATTTAGGAAAGCTGTATTTGTTTCTTATTCCCTTATGATTTGTATGTTTCTAGTTATAATAAAATGGAAGCTTGTAGGCAAAGCGTTACTGCATGATAGCACATCACTCTTTATAGTGATTTTAGTCTTGAGGTCAGCAGAGTAGATACACTCATCAAATCTGACTCTAATAATTATCTGTAGTGTCAACTACAATATTGGCCTTGGGCCTGATGCACCAACATTTTAATTCTAAAACACATTTGGGAACTTTAAAAGTATCAAGAGACATTTCCATATTCTTATCAAATATTTTTCTCTATTTTAAATAGGAAAATCTATTACAACAGAAAAAAAAGAATGGTTTAGTTAAATGAAATGAACACACCTTAGCCTAGATTTCAAAGGAGTACAGATAAAAAAGAATTGTAATTTAGGTTCCCAAGATTGGCCACAAAATTTCGGAAGGAGAAGTTTTATACATTAACATTTTATTGATCTCAGTTCTCTTTCATTTCTCTGCCTCTTCCAAATTTCTGTTTTTGAAAAGCTTTACTTTGTATGACTCATGGAATGCCAGTGAGTTGTAAAGAAAGAGCTTCTTACTGTTTCCGTTTAGAATTTTTAGGTGAAAAGAGAACTAATGTCTTTGTTTCATTGCCATTTGGATACACATAGAGTCTTGTTATGTGCAATTTTTTTTGTGGGTAAACCTTTTATAGTCTTGCATAATAGTTTAAAAATTTAAAGGCTAGCTATGCATGGAACACTAGGAAATTATTTGATCCTGTACCACTTTTATGGTGATTTCCTATACAAAAGCTAATAATGATGAAAATGCTTAGGAAATAAAAAATCTAGAAATATATGACTAAGAAGAAAAACATTTGTTTTAAAATTATATAACTTTTAATAAACAAACTGTTGTGTGAAGTATTATTTTGATATAGTTTTAAAAGATCCTGATGGATTTCATTTCCCCAAATTATAAAAGAATCAGTTTCTTTACATTGGCACCATATCCTTGAAGGTTATATCTGTAAATTTTATTGAAATTAATATCAAAGAATTTATTTTGCCTGTATAAGTAGAAAATAAATTTGATAATAATGACCAGTGACTTTGAGTCATTTAGGAAATGTTTTTGATATTCACGTAAACTGGCAAGTTCCTTACAAAAGGAGAAAAAAAGCATCTAGTACTTAATTTGATACCTTCAGACAATCAAAGCAAATACATTTTATGACTATAAAGATACTTGCAAAATTTTAATTCTGATTGCTTTATTATTTACTAAATTTTCCCCAAGTTTGATAAATTGAAAGCCAATCTGTAGAATATAAGGTGGGACTAAATTACTAGCTGTTCTGTGACTTTTAAAAAATGTGTTTCTGGGCCGGGGGCAGTGGCTCACGCCTGTAATCCTAGCACTCTGGGAGGCCGAGGCGGGTGGATAGCTCAAGGTCAGGAGTTCGAAACCAGCCTGAGCAAGAGCGAGACCCCGTCTCTACTAATAATAGAAAGAAATTAATTGGCCAACCAAATGTATATAGAAAAAATTAGCCGGGCATGGTGTCACATGCCTGTAGTCCCAGCTACTTGAGAGGCTGAGGCAGAAGGATCACTTGAGCCCAGGAGTTTGAGGTTGCTGTGAGCTAGGCTAACGCCACGGCACTCTAGCCCGGGCAACAAAGTGATACTCTGTATAAAAAAAAAAAAAAAAAAAAAAAAAATCTTTGAATTATCAGTTTGGCTAAATGAATGACTATAATTTTATAATAACATGTGATCCTGTTTTATGACAAGTATTTTTATGACAGCAAGTGTTTTAAGCTTTTGATATTTGACAAAGTTTCCAAAATAAAAATTCTAAATCTAATCTTTTTGACTTCAAACTAGCTTTTTAAATATTAGGGCCACTGAAAGTCTAAGAAAAACATATTGGGCTTATGTGCTCTATTAAAAGCATACTGGAAGCATTATCAGATATGAAATATTTAACTTCTTTAGGCTATTTTTTTTTTTTTGAGACAGAGTCTCACTCTGCTTCCCAGGCTAGAGTGAGTGCCGTGGCGTCAGCCTAGCTCACAGCAACCTCAAACTCCTGGGCTCAAGCTATCCTCCTGCCTCAGCCTCCCAAGTAGCTGGGACTACAGGTATGTGCCACCATGCCCGGCTAATTTTTTCTGTATAGTTTTAGTTGGCCAATTGATTTCTTTCTATTTATAATAGAGATGAGGTCTCGCTCTTGCTCAGGCTGGTTTCCAACTCCTGACCTTGAGTGATCCGCCCGCCTCAGCCTTCTGGAGTGCTAGGATTACAGGCATGAGCCACCGCTCTCGGCTAGGCTATATTTATGTAAACATGTTATTAATATATGTTCCTGTATAGTATGACATTCTTAAAATTCTGATATGTCTTAGTGTATGTTATCAGTAATAATTGTGGTTATTATGTTAAATTGTATGCTACGGGCCGGACGTGGTGGCTCACGCCTGTAATCCTAGCACTCTGGGAAGCCAAGGTGGGAGGATCGCTCAAGGTCAGGAGTTCGAAACCAGCCTGAGCAAGAGTAAGACCCCGTCTCTACTAAGAATAGAAAGAAATTAATTGGCCAACTAAAAATATATAGAAAAAAATTAGTCAGGCATGGTGGTGCATGCCTGTAGTCCCAGCTACTTGGGAGGTGGAGGCAGAAGGATTGCTTGAGCCTAGGAGTTTGAGGTTGCTGTGAGCTGGGCTGATGCCACGGCACTCTAGCCCGGGCAACACAGTGAGACTCTGTCTCAAGAAGGAAAAAAAAAAGAGTGCCCAACTCTCCACCAGGCTGTGGCAAGCTGGATGGCCAGAAGAAGCTGGTTGGGGAACAAGGCTGTGTGAGAGCAGGTGGCATCTCCCAGGGCAGCCTGTGCCAGGAGCTTCTGCCCACCCCCTCCTCTCTTTTCCTGT
>CAUYMX010052573.1:0-33646 GCA_963573855.1 Lepilemur septentrionalis | reverse complement strand
AGGCCCCCCCCCCCAATTCCTAGCAGGCATCTTTTTTTTTTTTTTTGAGACAGTGTCTCACTCTGCAGCCGGGGCTGTTAGTGCCCTGGCATCAGCCTAGCTCACAGCAACCTCAAACTCCTGGGCTCAAGGGATCCTACTGCCTCAGCCTCCCAAGTAGCTGAGACTACAGGCGTGTGCCACATGCCCGGCTAATTTTTTCTATATATTTTTAGTTGGCCAATTAATTTCTTTCTATTATAGTAGAGACGAGGTCTTGCTCTTGCTTAGGCTGGCTTCGAACTCCTGACCTTGAGCAATCCGCCCGCCTCAGCCTCCCAGAGTGCTAGGATTACAGGCGTGAGCCACCACGCCCGGCTACTGCTCTGCATTCTTAAGTCCTTCCTCAATCCTGGAATCCCGCAGCATCCAAATATAAAAGCCACCTCCCTGTCAGGGGTCACAGCCACCTACTTTACCAGACCTTTGCACCTGGCTACCTCCACCTGTGCATGAATTCATTTATTATTCAACACAGATTTATTGAGTATTTACTCTGTGCTACACAATAAACACAGTAACTGAGTCCCAGCTCTGTTACAACCACCCAGCGGGTTTGGAGGTGTTGGAACTCCCCACTCCGACATTGAGGAAGTCGAGACTCCAGGAGGTGAAGTGACTTGCCCAAGGTCACACAACGCAAATACAGCAGGGCCCAAACTCGAATACAGGTCTCTTCACTACAAGTTGAAAGCTCTTTCCAGAGCCCTGTATCTTCTCGATATGGCCCCTGCCACCAGTGTGACAAGGCACAGAGTGATTTATGCTCAGTGTCCAGTGTGCAGTGTGGCTAGTCAAGGAGAGGTCCCTGAGCACAGGGGTGCTAGGAAAGGCTTCAGGATCCAGGCAGGGCTTCAAGTGAATCTCGAAGGATGAAAAAGATTTAGGTAAATGGAGAAGAGAGATAAGACAAGCCAGATGAGAAGCAGGGGGAGCAGGAATCTGATGTTGTGCCTAGGGAGAGTTGGTCAGAGCCTAGAGTCGATACTGGTTAAAGATGGAAAGAGGCCGGGTACAGTGGCTCACACCTGTAATCCTAGTACTCTGGGAGGCCGAGGTGGGAGGATTGCTTGAGGCCAGGAGTTCGAGACCAGCCTGAGCACAAGTGAGATCCCATTTCTACAGAAAAATAGAAAAACTGGCCAGGTGTAGTGGCACTTGCTTGTAGTCTCAACTAGTTGGGAGGCTGAGGCAGGAGGATCACTTGAGCCCAGGAGTTTGAGGTTGCTGTGAGCTATGATGACACCACGGTACTCTAGCCTTGGGTGAGGAAGACCCTGTCTCAAAAAGAAAACAAACAAACAAAAAAGATAGAAAGAAAAGCTAGGGAAGGAAGCAGAGACCCTTGAGTAGCAGGTGAGGGAGGCTTGTTTCTTTGTCAACTGAGGGTCTCTGAAGCTCTCTCCTGTGAAGAATGTCCTGTGAGGAAAGGCAGTTCTACTTATGCATGTGTCCTTGGAGAATAAGGGGCTTTGGGTACAAGAAAAGGGCATAGGAGTTGGGGAACTGGAATTAGACCCAAGGAGCTGAGGACCCTCAGACTTGGAGAAAGAAGCCTGGCATGTGCAAGAGCACCCCAGGCCCTCACTCAGTCAATCAACGGGCACCTCTCGAGCATCTCCTATGTGCCAGGCGTCTCCTTTGTTAGGCGCTGGGTGACATGTAAGAGAAGAACAGCACCCAGTCTCTGTTCTCAAATACGGAGCAGCCTTGTGGGAAAGCGAAGCAGGGCCCATGGACACGAAGTGGTTAAGACAGTGAAATGACGAGTCTGGTCTCCTGGGGAATCGGGGTACACAAGAGTTCTCAGACAGGGGTTCCATGGAGGGGGTTTGGCTATGATCAGTGAACATGGATTCTAACCCCGTCCTTTAGAGAAGAGGAAACTGAGGCCCAGCAAGTGGCTTGTCTTGCCTAGAGCCCCATAGTCAGTAAGTGGGAGAGCTGGGATTTAAACCACGTTCCCTGGATCACAGTCCGATGCACCATCACCATGACAGCAGTATTTGTCACACTGGTTTTCTCTGGATCTATGCAGATCAAGGCAGTAGCCACAAGCCACATGTGGCTATATTAAATTTAAATACGAATTCATTAAAGTGAAACAAAATTGAGAACTCAGCCCCTCGACCCCCTCGGCTATATTTCCCATGTGGCTGGTGGCACCGTATTGAGCGGTACAGATGCAGGCTAACCCGTCGTTGCGGAAAGTTCTGTGGGACGGCACTGCTCTGATGACAAGTGCTTTGCAGACCAAGAGTTCTATGGGGACAAAAGTTTGGGTAACCCTTCATTCTGTTTCCCCTCACGGAGGAAATTCGTATTCCACTTTAGCACTCTCAGATGTCCTGTCTCCAAAACAACTATTGACCTCATCACCTTTCAAACAAGCTCGACTAGGAGCCCTGGAAGGATGCTCGTCATAAAGCCTGCGGGATGCTGCTATCTCATGGAACTCGGTTAGGAAATGCTGTATCCCACCAGGGGGTCCTCCCCGTCTGGCATCCCCGTCCCATTGACTGGTGCAGCAGAATCAAAGATTCTCTGGCACTGACTGCCACAAGCCCAATTAAGGCAGGACAGAATGGTACGCTCCATGTACACGGCAGGGGTGTGAAGAGACAGGGGGCAGGCTGTAAACATCTCCAGGCAAAGATTGTCCTACAGTCTTTTAATGCTGGATAGAATGTCTCACCAACCTGACAGGAAGTTCTTTCTTCTGTCTAGCCATAGTCCCTCTTGCTTTTGGGCTGCGCCCTATTTCCTCTGCTCCAATTATTTATTGAGCTTTGGGAAGGAAGTCGCTCAGATGTTTGTTAAGCACCTACTATGCACTAAGCACTATGCTAACACTGTTGCCTCCCAGCCCAGGGCTCTTTCCATTAGAACAGTAACATTCCTTGACATTCAGACAGTTCCTTGCAGATGTCAGAGCACTTTCGCTGATGTTTTTCCATTTTACCTTCCTCCTCCCCAGTCATTCTTGAGCTGAGAAAACAGAGTCCTGGAGCTGTTGAGGGATTTCGGGTCACACAGCTGGGACCTGCAAAGCCAAGACTTTCACTCAGGTCCTCCGACTGTCATGCTGGAGCTTCCTCCTTCACAGCCTCCTCCCAGCCTCCAGGGTCTTCACAAACAGCCCTACAGCAAGGGTTCAGGGTGGGCTCTGCCCGACAGGAACAGTGTCCCGTGAAGGGTGGATCTCTGTCTGGAGCAGCAAGTCCCCTTGTTCCCTCAAGCAGGGGTGCAGGCTGGCTGGGCACAGACAGGGCTCTGGAGAACACGCGCCTGGCAGGCTCATCCGTGGCAGGTCCACAGCCAGGTGGGACGCAGCAGCCACACAGCGCTGCTCTGCTCAATCCCGCCCACCCACCAAGGGCCAGGGGAAGGAAGGTGGAGCGGAGCAGGAGAAGTTCAAGGGCAAAGAGGATTAAAAATCTAATCAAAGGATGAGGAAATGAGGGACTGAAGGGGAAAGCAGCTCAGAGCTCTGAAGGAGACACTCTTCCATCTTCCTTATTAATGCAGGGCCGAGAGACACGGCAAGTAGAATTAGGAACAGAATGTAATTCTATTTTCCAGCCATCAAAATTAGGCGTAACGGAGATCATTCCATGGGGAATCACGCCACTTATTCTCCTGCTCCCCAAAAGTAGATTTTTAATAAGCGGGTTTTGGACCGAGTAGAGATATATTGTGAATTACATTATTTTTCTTTAATGGGAAAAAAAATCAGAACATCTGCAAGCGCCCATTTCTAATGAGGCTGGGAGAGGAGATGTGGCGAGCGGCGCGGGCAAGGCCGGCCCAGTTATCCCCACGCAGCCTGGGGGATTGGCTGTTTGGGGGCTTCCAAGGAGAGTTGGGGCTCCCCACTATGGTCCCTGGGGCCCCCTGGTCAGACCACCCAGCCAGCCGCAGAGCTACCTGCTAGGACCCTCAGGATGGACCCAGAGCTACAATATGCTGCATGTTTCCCTGCTGTCTTTGTACATGGCTAATTTTTTTTTTCTTTTAATGCTTGCTTTGGTGTTTCTTCCTAAGTATTTTAATGTCTTTTTTGTGGTTATGTGTCTTATGTCCCCACGTCTTCTGCCACTGATCTACTATCTGTGTGATCCTGGGACAGTGACTTAACCTCTCTCAACCTCCTGTTGTCTCATCTGTGAAATGGGGATAATGAAACCTCCCCGCTCCCGGGATGGCAGAGGGGATTAGACAGGACAGCACGTGCACAGTGGACAACACAGTGTCTGCACCAAGGAAGGGCTTGGCAGGCTGAGTCTTCCTAGCCTTCCTTTTTCTGATCCCTTTTGAAAGAGGCCAGGCCAGGACCGGGAGCAAGAGTCAGCGGAGGTCCGTCTGGCTTTGCCCACTTCCTTCCTGCCCTGTGTTCACTGAGCACGGCCCAGGCTGCTGGGGAGAAGCAGACTTTGATCTCGAGGCAGTTTCCGTCCTGGGGAGAAAGGCAGGATGGTGGAGCACTCTGATGACGCCACTGCACTCTAGCCCAAGGGCCAGAGTGAGACCCGGTCTTAAAACAAGCTTTGGAGTCAAACCAAGCTGCTCCACCGCGTGGGAGCTGTTGAGCATGTCACTCCACCTCTCTGAGTCTGAATTCCCTACTGCGTGACGAGGGGGTAATAAGGCCTGTTGGGTTAATTGGTGGGCTGGTAACTGGGCTCAGAACATGATACGCATTTAATCGTGGTTATTTCATGCTGCAGCTCTGGTCATGGCAGTGAGGGTGGAGGATGGGGAGTAGGGAACCACACCCTGGGCCTGGAGAGTAACCGGGGCAGCGGTGGGCCTTCCCCACGCTGCCCCCAGGAAGCGCTCTGGGAGGTCTTTTGCTCATAGTGTCGCAAAAGTAACCCGTGTGCTGACACTTGGGAAGGTCACCGTGTTCCTATTATGGGCCAAACAGTGTACTTAGAGTTTTTATACAATCCTATTTAAATTTTAAATTCTCTTATTTAAACCATATAACTCACGATAACCATCTAAGATGGGCTCTATTAGCATTCGCGTTAAATGCATGAAGGAAAGAGATTAAGTCAGTCTTTGGGTCACATGATTCTTGCTACCTTCCCTTTCAGCCTCTCCTAACCCTGGGGAAGAGGCACCAGTGAGGGACCCTGGCCTGTCCCAGGGCCTCTGACTCTGGGATCTCAGTCACTGAGTCTCTCCCGCCTCCGTGGCTGTGTCTGTGCGCAGGAATAATAATTCCTACCAGGACAGTTGCGAGGACTAGACCCTCTGTGTGTGTGAAGGTGCTTAGAAAACACCGGAGGTCATTCCCAGGACAGCGGAAGCCCAAGCTGGGAACATACACCTGCCATCAGGAGGCCAATAGGCACGCACAGGCCAGGGGCTTCCCACTCCAGTCCTTGTGTCACTGAAGGGACAGCCTCAGTGCCAAGTGGGCCTCCTGTGAGCAAGAAGCCTCAGCCCGCTCCTCAATCTCCTCTCCTCCTGCCCTGCCGATCTCCCCTCCTGCCTGTCCTGGGGCCAAGTTCGGGTGTGGGATAGGACAAAATCGAGACACAGGTGAAATATATTGTTCCAGAACTTGGACTTGTTTCGTGCCCCTTCTCCAACTGGTGATATCTTGGACCCTCATCCCCTCCTCTGGTCAGCATTCGCTCCATGGAAGAGTCTGACGGCCACATATGCCGAGTCACGGCCACCTGGCAAGGGGAAGGGGATGAGGCTTACCAGGTATAGGGCACTGTGCACCCAATCAAAGTCCTGTTGTCTCATGAAATCCTCACCACAGTCCTCCAAGGTGAATATTGCATGAGCTGCTTCCCACAAGATTGAAAAGTGCTGGTCCTCCTGGGAGTATCAGAATTTTCTAGGACCAAAGCATTAAGCCCAGGGAATTAGCCAGTAGAGGGGGAAGGAGGCCATTGAAACAGATGTTTTCTTTATTATTATTATTTTTTGATGCAAGGGTGCTCTGTGTCCCCTGCAGACCCATCGCCTAGGTGTCTGTGTCCTTGTCCCACATCTGTGCCCAGCTCTGGCCTCACTGTCCTCCTCGCACCCCTCCCAGCCCCCTGCCCTCCAGTTGCAGGAGCGGCCTCCCTTCTCCCTCCCGAAACAGCCTGCCCACCGAGTCGCTCATCGATCCGTCCTGCTGCATCCTGCGCCAGACTAATAGGTTCCCCAGGTCCCTCCCAGCCTTAGACTTGGCAGGCAGAGCCGCTGCTGGGCCAGGGCTCCCCTAGGAGAGGGGGCTGGTGTGGGTGGAGGAGGTGCAAGGGAAGAGAGCTGCTTCTAACCCCTCTGGTGGCAACTGCCTTTGCTAAATCCACAGATAGCAGTGAGGAGAATGACAATAGGAAATTGTCAAACTGCACTCAAAAACTCCTAATATTCTTAATGTAACTAAACCACACTCCTGCAAATTTCTTCCACTGACTAGAATTAAAAAGTATCCTCTTCTGATTCATAAAATTAGAGGGTCTCTGGGCTGGAAAGAAATCATTGATTTTCTAGTTCAACTTTCTAGCTACTGGTTTAAATCCCTCTGCAATGATTCTCAAGAAGGGCTTCAGTCTTTCTTTGACTACCTCCAATGGTGGGGAACTCACTACCTCATTTGCAGCCCACCACATCACAAAGGAAGGGCTCTTCTTCACGTTGAGCTGGAGTCTGTCTCCAGCCACCCTGTGGCTTCCATCCCCTCAATGTTCCTGGGTGTAGTCCTTGACGCGGCCACGAACAAGTCTGCCTTGTGACAGCCCTCCTACATCTGCTCCTCAAGTGACATGCTGACAGTTCCCACCTGGCACTGCTGCTCCTCTGTTAGGGTGCAGAGTCTCTTTCTGTCCGTATAGTCTCTAGATCAGTCCAGTCCAGCAAGCACTGTACACCCGGCCTGCACAGGGATGTGCAGAGAAGTTTGAAATGGGATTCCTACCTAGCACTGAAATAATTCATGTGTACATTATATATCATAAATATATAAACAGAGCAAGACTCTGTCTCAAAAATATATACAATACATATATACATACACAAGTATACTTACATACATATTTGCTATCAAATATTTTATATGGTTTAAAACCAAGGCTATGTTTTGTGGGTTGGATCATAAATCCTGTAGGAGTTGGGAGAAGGGACAAGTGGGTGAAGGCTGGAGAATGGAGAGAGGGTCTAGGAGAGGACATGGGGTAAAGAGCGGTGGGAAAGCAGGTGGGAAAGAAGATTTGTTAAGCTCCTTTTGACAGCACCATCTGTGTACTTGACATCCTCTTAATAACTCTGCAAGGCAGTCATTCTCCTCACTTCTCAGACGGCGACACTGGGTGCAGGGGGATGGGGGAGTTGCCGTCCTAACCCACCTAGTGGTGCCGGAGCTGCTGCTGTTCATGTCCCAACACTGGGTGGGCTCTTCGCGCTGTGCCAGTGCTACCAGGTTGGGAAAAGGAATGACTCACTGATAGGCGAGTCTGGGTGGGATGCAGACCTCCCCTCCCCACCCCCGCCCTGCCTCTCAGCACGTGGAGTGTGGTGGCTGGCATAGAGAATAATGTTGCTCTTTGTTTAAAGGGCAGCAGAGCACCCCAAGGGGTAGCAGGCTGGGAGATGATTAGAACAGGGTCGCCAGTTTATCTGACGCCTGGGGGGGCCCTCTTTCCTTGGGAGCCCAGTGCAATCTGCCAGTTTTAAAAGGATCAAGCCTCCCCAGGCCACCTTTGCCAGGAATCACCGTGCTGTGCATAATCCTACTGTCACCCCCCAGGCTTTCCTGTCTCGTCCAACTGAATTTCGTTGCCGTTCTGAAGAATCCCAGGGGATTAGCCTCTTTTCCAGCCAGATTCTAAAGATTCTCCACACTCCATTCCAGGACCCGTGGGGTTCGCCCCACCACTCCTCCCTCGCTCAGCCCCTCCAGCGATGTGGGGCCAGGCGGGGGGGATGCCGAGACTCCGGGAGCACCAGCTCTGTGGCCAACCTTCACCACTAGTTGGAGTGTCTTTGGATCAGGTGCTCAGACCTTTGTCCAGGTGGGAGTTAGCTTTTCACATCACCTCTGAGGAAGATGTGCTGGATGTTCTCAGCATTTACTATAGGACAAAAGGAGGATGCCACATTAAAAAACACAACAAAACAGACAGATTAATTCAAGTTACCAAACAAAATAGAAATGGAATTTGAACTTCATCATCCACTTAGCTGCGAGTGCTTGGACCCTGAGCTTCTGAGGGCAGGGACTGTATGTGATCCATCTTCTCTGCTTGGTGTCCTGTCTACATGGTGCCTGGCACTGAGGACATGCAAGTGAGTGTTGGGTGAACGGGCGTGTTCTTGCCTGACTTCATCTGCCTCACCATGCCTGCCCTTGGAGCACTTGGGGGTGTAAGTGAATACAAGAGCAGTGACATCGAGACAGAACACCCCAGTCCCCAGCCTGCTTTCTCATGTGATCTCATTGAGTTCTCACCCTCTTACACCCATTTTGTAGATGAATAATGGAGCCTCCAAGAGGTTAGATGACTTCTCAAGGTCACATAGCCAGGGAGGGCTGACCCCAAGCTTGAATTCAGATCTTCTGGATCAGGGCTGGCAGGAAGTAGCCCAGCAACATCAGTGCCACTGTTGGTGGGGGCTGGCGGTGAGGGGCTGCAAGGGGCACAGATGGCAATGATCTTTACAAGTCTCCGTTGAAACCCTGCTGGGGAAGGGAGGAAAGGCGAGCCCCACTCTGTGACGTGCACAGCTGAGCTGTGTCTGAACCCTCTTTGTAAATAACAGGCCCTCCCAGGGCTTCTCCCCGATCTGCTGCAGCCTCCAGCTCCCTGGAAAGCCTTCTCCAAACAGGTGACAGGATACAGGGGTTGGCAACACTTTCCCAGAGCTCCTGTCTCGGTCACACCAGGCCCTTGGACTCCAAACCTCCTACCGTCTCCTTCTTGTTAAGGAAACACACCAAGAGTAGGTTTCCCTCCCCTAAGTCCTGAGACACATGTCCCTGGGCTTCCCCGGACACTGTGCCTGCTGCTTCCTGCTGAGTCTGTCCTCAGAGGCAGCCTGGTCTCATGGGAAGAGGGTTGGATGGAGATCAGAAAACAGAGACGTGAATTCTGGTCCCAGCCGTGTTTCCGTGTCTGTGTGCTGGGCGAGTCATGTCACCTGTCTACAACACCAGGAGGGGGACGCAAGGCTCTTCAGGGCTCCCTCTCAGTGACCTGCTAATGTTTGGGGGTCAGGACAGTAAGTAACTTGTGCAGGGCAGAGTCTTTCAGGGTTGTAGTCAAGACATCCCCAATTGACTACCTGATCAGTCTGCACAGAGCCTGGCAGCACCGGACCTTGGACTGCTTAGAAAATCAACCCTTCGCTTGCCATCCCGTGTGTGAGGCAAATTGTTCATCCTCCCTACCTCCCGCTCTCCTCTGTACTGGGGATTATAACTCTTTATAGGATTGTTGTGAGGACTTACATGAGATAAGCCATGTAAAATTTTTAGCACATTAGCTTGAACACAATAAGCGTTCGATAAATGTTACTCTTGTCATTGCTTTTGGGAGCAAATGCCTGCGTGTCTCTTTCCTTTGGAATCGAGACCACTGCTTCCTCCCACCCCGTGTACATCCATGCCCTCCCCTGGCCTATATTTGCAGAGACACGGCAAAATTAAGACCCTCTTGTCTCAGTGATGTCATTCTGGAACCCCCTCCTCCCACCGCGGCCCCTAGGCAGCAAACAGCTAGGGGTGGAGGAGGGACGTGGCAGTTTCTAGCACACAGTCCCATTTTTTCATTTTGTTCTGGGCGCACCCAGATTCTTGCCTGCTGGAGTGCAGTTCAAAGCATGTTCTTTTATGATCATAATAATGCCTTCTTGTCTTAATGCAGCCACGAGGCTGTGAAGAGTTCAAAGGGTTTTCTAGACCTATTTTCTGGGTCCTGGGATCTTAAAGATCCCCCACCTCCAAAATGAACACAAAGGCTTTTACAGAGCCTGGTGTAACATTTATGAGAGGGTACCATGTCCCAGTCTCAGGCCTAAGTGTCACACGACCTTCTTTAACCCTCAACACAGACCTACGAGCTGACTGCTGTTATTATTTCCACTTCTCGGATGAGGAAACTGAGGCCAAGACAACTGGCCACGTGAAAAGGTCCTGGAGTTGGGGAAAGATATACGGGCCTGGCGGTCTCTGACCCCAGATCTTGGCCACTGTGTGTCCTGCATCCGAGGACCATGGGGAGGGGCAGGGACTCCCTCATTCCACCTCGGAAGCTTCCTGCTCCACCTTAGAAGAATGTTCCCAAGGCGGCTGGGGAGGTAATGGGAGCTCTTTTCTTCTAGATGGCTAAGAAATCTGCTCAGTTATGTAGTAGCTCCCTAGTACCAGCAATGGCACCAGACACGACCCGGTATCCAGCCCAAGCTTCCCCGTGTCCTGTTTTTGTTCAGGTGTCCCTTGAGGCAGCCCTACCGAGTCTCAGGGCTTCATCCTCTCTCCCCTCCAGGCCTTTTAAACCTAGAGAAGCTGCTCCGGCAATTCCTTATCTCCAAGGACACACTCTCCGTCCGGATGCTGGACGACACCCGGGACCCCACCCCACTCCTCAAGGAGATCCGGGACGACAAGACAGCCACCATCATCATCCACGCCAACGCCTCCATGTCCCACACCATCCTCCTGAAGGTGCGAGCGGGCTGGGCAGGTGCTGGTGGGTGCTGAGCCTCCTCCCCTCCCTTGCCTCCCCCAGAGTGCCCGCTCCGCCTGTCCTTGTCTTGCGTGTCCTCCTGAGCCATGGCCGAAGGAGCCCTGGGCTGGACCTGGGCCCTGATCAACCTCTCTCTGTGCTTCTGTTTCAACGAACGGTTCCTGGCAGCTGAAAGGAGAAAGCGGGGTGATGGTGATGTTAAAATATTCAGCACCCGGGGCAGCAGCAGGGCAGCAGACAACAGAGACGCCAGCCAAAGCCAGATCCTGCTGGGGGCTCTGCGGAGCGTCCACGGGGTCCTGGGAGGGGCTAGGGTGGGGTGGGGTGCTCGAGGGGCTTGGGCAGAGGCCGTTTGCCAAGCAGTGTGGAAGGATTTCCACATTTTGACAACCAAGACAGTCACGCCAGTGCATCTTGCTGCACATCAGCTCTGCCTTCAATCCTGACACGGTGTACACAGTTGCCAAGTGCTTCTGTGTCGTTTCCCGGTGTAAAACGCCCAGTGATGACGTGAGGCAGGTATAATAGCTTCCCGCTGGGAGATGAAGAGACTTGTCCAGGGCCCAGCCCTGTGAGGAGCAGAGCCGAGCCTGAGCAGTTCTGTCTTACCTGGGAACCAGGCGGTTTCTGCTGCGCTCCCAGAGACAGAGGGGCAGGGTGCCAGCCCCCGAATTCAAACATACGCACGTGGAAACTAGGACTCTGTGAGTGAGGCCGATCTGAGAGAGAGAGAGAGAGAGAGAGAGAGAGAGAGACAGAGAGAGAGACAGAGAGAGAAGTCTGGTGCCTGGGACCCGCATGGGACAAACAGCTGGAAGTAGCTGAGCAGCCTCCGGTCACCCGGTGCCAGTTCCTGGGCTGGTGGCCGGGCCAGGCATGCACCTGAGAGAGAGCAGATCCTGCTTCCAGGCTCCTCGGCAGCTCCTCCAACCTCTCCAGGCGCTCTGGCCTCTTCTAATGCCATTTTAATTGCACATTTAAACACAACCTGCCATCTTCCACTGGGGGAGCGAGGCTCCTCGTTAACCTCTGCCAAGCTGCGAGGAGCCCAGCAGACACTCGGATGATTGTCTGTTCCTCTCCCTCCCTCCTCTCAGCCTCCCAGCCTCCCATCCCCAGCTAGTTTTTGTCTCAGAGTTAATAAGAGATTTGAATGAGTTCTCTCAGTACTGAAGGCTGTCCCTTCAGCCCGTTGCTATAGTAATTTTCCAGAGCTCCCAAGCCACGTCTGTCTGTGTGTACCCAACTCACATACACTCTCTCTGTCACACATACACACACATTCAAACACAGAGTTTTTATCGTTTCTTCCTTTTTCTCCTCTTATGCCTGGAGCTATGATCAATGAAGTCATTAAGGATGGAAAAGCTCCTCTAAGTTTCAGGGGAGGAGAGGTACAGGCTGAAGGGTCCTCCTTAGGGAATGTGGGGAGCAGGGAGTGAGAGCTTCAGTTCAGTAGACAGGAGTCCCTGCAGCCCCACTGTGGAGTGCATTTTGGACGCAGAGTAGGGGAGGGTAGCTGGAGCCTGCCTAAGCAGCCCCCAGGTGGGAGCCTTCGGGGGGACAGCCCCTTGCCCAGGAATATTCCATGGCATATTCCCAGCATGTGAGGCTGAGTTCTATGCCCCCAATAATATGACTAGTTCATTGTTGAAATTTTGGAAAGTATAGAAAAGCGCATAGAAGAAAATAAAAATTATTTACAATCCCATCACCCAGAGCTAACTGCTATTAAATTTTGATGTCTATCCTTTCTGCTTTTACAGACACATTTTTTCCAAAATTATTATCACCCAGCACAAACTTTTCTGTAAGCTGCTCTTCTAATTCTGTGCCATGCACCTTCCCCATGTCATTAAACATTTTTCTACAAATATTTTAATGGCTGTATCATTTCCTATCATACAGATGTCCCATAATTTATTTAACCATCCTTTTATTGTTGGAGATACAGGTTGTTTCCAATCTTTTGCTGTAATAAATAACACTGGGGTGCACATCTTGTACGTAAATCTTTATGCATAGTCATGAATATTTCCTTATCATAAATTTCTAGAAGTGGAATTACTGAGTTAAAGATATGCATGCTCTTAAGGATTTTGATGTGATTTACCAGATTGCCTGGCAAAGGCTGTGACAGTTTACACTCTCACCAGCAGCATATAGGTGTCTTTTAGCACCCTTGCCAATACTGGGTATTTTCATCAAAAACGCTTTGTGGTGTTTTTGGTTTTGTTTTTTGGGGGGCCGTCCTTTTCAAGGAAGCTCCACCTGTAGTGATCGTTACTAGCAAACGGTTGTGTTGGGTGCTCCAAGCCTGTCTTTCCTGGTCCCACCGCTCAGCCCCAGCTCCTATGAATTTGGAGCCAAGCTGATCGATGAGCAGTGAGGCTTCAGGAAAGCCTGTTCCCTTTGTTCCCTGACTTCCCAGAGGCCCAGGCAGGCTCTTTCCTCGTGCTTCCTGGGGGCTCCATACTCCTCCTTCCAGCGGGACACACAGGGCTTTCCGGAGCCTCAGCAGTGATGGACTCCGCGTGGGAAGCTGCGTGGGCTCAGCATCACGGGGCCTCTGGGAGACTCAGATTGCAGGAGGGAGCCCGGCCCCTGAGCTTGGCAGCACTCTGCCGTCTCCCGATTTCAGGATTTGCAGAGTAATCCCCGAATTTATTGAGCGGCTGTTCCAGCAACGAACTCCATGTTTACTCAGAATTCAGGCCTTAAAAACCAAGGATCTCTTGTCTTTTATCTCTAGGACAGCAGATTTCACAAAATGGGTTTTAACTATCTGACTGTGCCCTCTCCCAGCGCTGCCCCCCCCATCCCCGTAAGAAGTGGGCTTGCATCGCTCTAGGCAGGGGCGGGAGGACAGGGTGAGTGTGTGGGATGGGACATGGGATGGAGGGTGGTCATCCTGTCACACCATCCTCTTGGAAGTGGAGGAGGAAATGTAACTTTGCTTGGAGGAAGAAGGAGCCTCACAGAGGAGGCCTTGTGTCCCCTGAGTGCTATTGCCCCTGTCACTAAGCCGTTCTGCCCTTTAGCTTCCGGTTGGAATGATGGTGATACAGGAACCCCCAGCCTGTTCCTCAAGGAGCCTGCGAGGGTTCCTGTAAGAATGCTCACGATGCTACCTGAGTTCCTTGGGAGATGAACACTATGTAGGAGGAAAATATAATCATCCCTGGTCTTGTTGCTCCTCCATCCACCTCGATAGTCATCACAAAAGTGGTCTCCCTGTGGCCCAGGGCTGCATGACACGTTATGAAAATCTAGCCAGTTGTCAGGAGGGATGAGGACCCTGGAGAGAGCTGGGCTCATTATTTACCTGATCTGCTTGTCAGCTTCCATGGCACCTGTCACACTCAAAGCCAGGCACACTGACAGGGAAGGTTGGTTAGGAGTATTGATGGTGGGTACAAAGATCAGACAAAAGGGAAACTGTTCTGAAGTGGCAGTTCTCAGCTGCAGAATGATGCCACACCGTTGTACTGTGATCAAGGGGGAGGCATGTCACTGGCAACTTGTCACTTACTAATAAAGACCAGAGTTTGCAAATTATTTAGCTATTTCCTGTATTGCTGCAGATTCAAGAATACTCTTATTAAAAGTCTCACTTGCATTCTGACAGGGGTGGAGTTGATCTGGGCATTGCCTACAACCTACAGACTCTCTGATCTGTGCCACGGCCCCTAAGAGGGTTGTGTCTGTGATTCCATCAATATCGCAGTCCTCAGGGGAGTGTAGTTGGTTAAAAGCACTGACATTAGGCTGCCTGGCTTTAATCTCATCTTTTCCACTTATGAGACATGTGATCTTGTACAAGTTACTTAGCCTTTTGTTCTGTCAGTTTCCCCAACTGCAAGAGGGGGTTGGCGGAGGGGTGATCGTGCCTGCCTCATGCAGTTAACCCATGTAGAATACCTTATGGTGGCTGGCACATACCAAACAGTGGGTGTTAGCCATTGTTATTGTTAATGGTTGTGGAGATAATTATTATAGTCTGTTTAATTATTTGCCTCATTTCCCTAAAAGTCATTTTGGTTTCAATAATATCTGGTTATATCCATGGTGTGCTGTGTGTGAGAACAGCAGCTACTATGCATGTCACTGGGTGGGAGGGAGCAGGGAGGAGGAGGAGAGACCCTGCGCTGGTCCAAGATCAAGGGCGGTGTGCAAACCAGTCAGGATGTTCTGCTCTGCCTGGTGCCGAAGGGCAGTGGCCCAGACAAGTGGCAGACACGTGGAGCCCTCACTGCTCAGTTGCTTCGGGTGGGTTTTTGTTTTCTTCTCTAATTTTCTGCTCTTTGCCTTGCAGGCAGCTGAACTTGGGATGGTGTCAGCCTATTACACATACATCTTCACTAATCTGGTAAGACATTTTCACAGCTCACCTCCTTGGCATAGTGTTGTGAGTGGTCAGGGCAGTGGATCGTGATGGAAGGAAGTCCAGAGGATGGGGAGTGGGAGAAGTAGATGCAGAGGAGCAGAAGCCAGCTAGAGAGGCTGGGCGTCCTGCAAACACGGGGTCCAACAGCCCACCGGGATTCCCATCCCAACATTTCTTAGTCTTGAAAGCATGGGGACTCGGGGAGTCTGGTGCCTCCATTCAGACGCCACCAGCTACATACAGCTAATTCCTCTGGGCTGTCACAGGGTGGGTGAGCCCCCTTGGTAGGTCCAGTTACTGGGCTGCAGTCCATGTTGTCAGCCCCTCATGCTAACTCGGAAGTAGGAAAGCTAGGGCACAACAAGAATGCATGTCTGACGGTGTTATAACCATATGTACCTTTAGAGACCATCTCAGTCAAATTCCCTTATTTTGCAGACAAGAAAACTGAGGTCTGTAGAAATTTCATTGAATCAGGTTTGAGCACTAGCTTTGCCACTTGCCAACTGTGTGCCCTTCAGCAAAGCACAGAGCCTTGGTGTCCTTATCTATAAAATAAGGATTGGAACAGCTATGGCATGGTGTTGCCATAATTTTGAAATGATATAATTTAATGTATGTGGAAGCCTTTAGACATGGTAAAGCATTAAGAAATGGGAAAGATTATGGTGACATAGGGACACAATCAGAGAGTAGAAATGACCTCAGGAAATGGTTTTTTAAAATTATAACTTTTTATTTTGAAATAATTATTGATTCATGGGAAGTTGCAAAGGTAGTGCATGTACCCAGATTGTACCCAGATTCCTCCAATGGTGACGCTGTACACAGTTACAGTGCAATATCAAAACAGGATATCAGAATGTCAATCCATGAAAACGTGTAGAGTTGTGTACCTCTGCAAGCAATACATAGGACTGTTCATCCCCACAAAGAGCTCCCTCCTGCCACCACTTTATAGTTACACCCGCCACCATCCCTAGCCCTTAGCCTCCACTAATCTGTTCTTCATTTCTGTAGTTGAATAACTGTGAGAATGTAATGTAAATGGAATCTTACCTTTCTGTGACCTTGTTGGATTTTTATTACTGAGTAGTATTTCATAGTATGGATGTGCTATGGTTTGTCTTCACCTGTCGAGAGACATTTTGGTTGTTTCCATATTTTGGCTATTACAAATAGAGCTGTTAAAAACAATCGTTCAGAAAAGAGGTTGATTTCATTTTATAAATCACTTGACAAGGTGACCCCTTCATCCAGACATGCTTTTGAGTACCTCCTGTATACAGGCACTGGGCCAGGCATTCGGGATTAAAATGACAGTAAGAAACCAAGCCTGCCTCGGAAAAACTCAAAGTACCCATCACAGTGCAAAGTGCTAAATTCTGTTATTAGACACATATACAGGATGCTCCAGACCCTAGAGCAGGGGCTGCTTGCTCAGCATGGGGCCATAAGGAAAAGCTTCATCGAGGAAGGGGCCTTCAAGCTATGTCCTGAAAGATGGGTAGGGTTTTTCTAGGGAAACAAAGAAAGGAAGAGCATTCTGGGATAAGGAACAGCATATCCACCTACTTAGAGATAAGAAAGTCCATGGTATGTCCAGGAAACAGTGAGTCACTTAAAACTTATGGACTGCTCCAGGAATATGCATGGCAGTTAATTTCTTATTCACTAAGGCATTTCTGTCCAGCTTGGAAAGTAACCTGTTTAGAGGATTTAAGGCAGTTAACAATTAAAGAAACTTGATAAGTTAGGGAACAGAATTCAGCCTCATAGAGTTGATTCTTCAATCTTGAAGAAGGTTGTCCAGAAGTAAATACATTTTTGGTGAAAGTGTGCAGGAGGGTAATTTAGGGAATCATGCAGTCTCCCTCCCTGGACTTAGAAATCAGGTCTCTTAAAATATCCTGTGAGGTTTAGGAGTTGGCTGCCCAATGAGATGGGCTTGGACGCTGAGATCCTTTTCTTTTCCAGCTGTAGGTGTTTATGAACAGTCCTTTCTTGGGGCGGCTGTGGAATTGTTAACCCTGAAGCATCCTCTAAGCCTTTGCTCTCGGAGTTGAAACAGACTTTAGAGGAATCCAGGTGTAGCTTTTCATCTGGAATAGGGACTGATGCCACAGCAGGCTTGCGAGGGAGTCCTTCAGCCTTTGCTTGAACTTGAGTGGAAAGAGTTTGTTCACCACCACCATAAAACTGCCTGCTCCGTGGTTGGAATTTTTTTTTTTTTATTGTACTGTAGCATGCCTATAGAAGAAAACCACAACATAGTATGTGTGCACAGCTTAAAAACTTTCTCCAAGTGAGCACACCTGTGTAAGCCGCACCCAGCTCCAGAAATAGAACACCACCAGCACCCCAGAAGCCCCTCTCATGCCCCTTGAAATGTACAACAGATGAACTTCTTTGTTTGCTTTTTTTCCCCCTCTCTAACACTGCTGCTATAAATCAGAACATTAATATGTAAAAAGGGAGAAAAGGATTAGACTATTCCCAGAGCAATGCAAAAGCATTTGCTTAAAGTAAGAAGGCATCTGGGGGAGCCTGGGCAAGTTGGCAGAAGAGCAAAGAAAGATTAGAGTATAGTTGTGTTCCATTTGGGGACCTGGGAAGTGGTGGGGGAGGGAAAAGGCAGGCCAGGGGCTGTCTGCAGCGTGCCAGCCTGCCGGGGAGGCTCCCTAAATTAGGCAGCAACGTCAGCAGAGGAGGAAGGAGCTGGGCAGCGAGGAGTCGCTGGGGTGATTTAGCAGATGGAAGGGAGACATTCATTTGGAATATGAGTTCCCAGGACAGTAAGCAGAATAAGGTGGAGTTGCTTGGCTGAGAGATTTTTAAGAAGACAGCGTCATCCACACTGTGTACTGCCACCCCCTGTCCTCAAAAATGACAGGAATGATGATGATGATGTTATCTAGTGGACAGAGGTCGAGTCACTGGGGGCCTTGGGTGAGCCACACTGGCTCTCTGAGCCCCAGTTTTATCATTTTTAAAATGAGGATAATAAAACCTTACAAGACTATTATGAGGATTAACTGAAATTATATGAGTTTAAGTAAAATGCATTATAAATAGCAAAGTACTATATGTTTCTAAGGCATTGCATTTTTTTCTCCATATAACACTATGATGCTTTCAGTTCTCAAAGAGCTTCTCCCCCTCTCGCGTGGGCGTGGGGCGAGACGCACTCTGGGACATGCCTCCGTCAGAGAGTGCTTTGAACCTGGAATTAACAGGACTCACACTGTTCGTACGTTTGCAAGGGGAGATCAGAAAAGTAACTGTGAGTCATGCTGGTTGAATAATAGTCAAGAAAACAGAAGCAGAGCCATTGCAAAAATCAGTGAGAGAATATTCCGGAAGTTTCTCATTAGTACCTTGGCTTTCTAAGAGGGATAGCCGTCCAACAGCAGTAAAGACACTTTTTAGGACCATTCTTCCTGCCCAGTTACAGTTGAAGTTTTAGGGCAGAGAGAGAAGGGCTTCGTACAGAGGATGATGAGTTATCCTCTCTGCTTCTCCAGCCCTTCTCCCAAGTACAGGCGCCAAACGGGCTTTAATTCTTATTTACTCCTTCTCGGAATGTGCCTAGGGAGCCGGGTCATGTCCCATCTGTGAATTCTGCCACAGCGAGGCAGCAGGTTCTCAGATCAGCTTTTAGAGAACAGGCACGATGAGCTGGAAAGGCGTGGCGGTAACAGCACCTGCCTCGGGAGATAATACGCACACTAACTGGCTCACGGTGCAAGTTCAGTTGGGGGAAGTTATTATTTTAAGAAGTCTAGTTTATGCTTCTCATGGGCTCAAAGGAATGGGAGGTACTTATTTTGCTGCCCAGCCTCTAATGGTCTGTAAAAATGACTCATAAAATGCCATTTTATTTATTTCTAGAGAGTGAATAGAACTAGGTAGTTCGGTTATTGTGCGTGACGGAACCGACCCATTGTAGGGTTTATTTGTGTCAGTAATTACCGAGCAGTTATCAAATGCTCATACCTCACTCCCATCCAGGCAGAAAGAAAACTGATTGATTTAGGGCATCCATAATAAATGAATTAGGTTGACTGCTCTGGATTCTGTCCGTTGATTACCCATCACAAGAGTTGGGACAAAATTACCCATCATGAATTAGACTTCTAAACCATCCATTCATTTGACCCTATAGAAGCATAGTTTCTTTCTCTGTCAGGGTCTGGCCAGCAGGGAGAGTGAGTGTGCCAATTCTGGGCCTTGGGTGACAGATGACGGATGCAACACAAGGAACTGAGCCAGCCAGAGCGGCGGCTGCTAACGGGACCACGTGGCTATCACGGGCAGAGCCGGGAAGAAGCTGGGGGAGTCCCGGGAAGAGCCAGGTCTGTGGGTCCAGGGGAGGTGGCATTCAGTGACACAATGACAGTGAGGTGTCAAGCAATGAGAGAGATGCAACGTATAGGGACAGATTCCTCCAGAACAGAGGAAGAAGTCAATGACAAGAAGTATGTAGATGTTGAAGGCACACAGTGAACACATATCCAGGTCTTTTATTTATATTATCTATTTCAAAATGGGGTTGAGGTAATTGGTGTTAGAGATTGGATCAGCAAAAACAGCTCTTTCTCCAGCTTCTGGTTCTAATGGGTCAGGAATCATTCCCAGCAGAGCAAATCTCTGATCAATAGACAGCAAGGGCACCTGGCTAAGGTGCAGGCCAGGGCAGAGGGTTAGCTCTTGGAGACCACACCAGAAGAATTTGAGAGCTAAACTGAGGGCACTTGACCAGGATGTTCACTTGGCCGGAGGTCAGGTAAGTGGAAAAGAACTAGGAGGAAGCAAGTCCTGGGGGGAAGGCCAAGGTGAGGGGTCAAGAGTCCAGGCCACCGTGAGAGGGACCAAATAAGGGACAGAGCAAGGCAAATAGAGTTATTGTGCAAAGTCACAGAAGATACAGATTCGTGAGCGACCCAGAGAACTGGTTCCTGCCCTCATCCGGATATCAATCAGCCAGCCTGCCTTCCTTCCTTCCTTCCTTCCTTCCTTCCTTCCTGTCTCTCTGTCTCTTGAATTTTTATTTTGGTAAAGTACTAATATATATACCTCAAATTTGCCATTTTAACCTTTTATAAGGTTATAATTTAGTGGCATTAATTATATTCACAATGTTGTGCAACCATTGCCATGATCTATTCCTAAAACTTTTCATCAACCCAAACAGAAACTCAATCCCCATTAAGCAGTAGCTCCCCATGCCCCTCGCTCCAGCCCCTGGTAATCTGCATGTGACTTTCTTCTCTGCGCATTCGCCTGTTCCAGCCAGGTGCATCCTGTAAGTGGAATCACACATTAATTGTCCTTTCATGTCTGGCTTATATCACTCAGCATAATGTTTCCTGGGTTCTTCCATGTTTGTAGCGGATCTCAGAATTTCATTTGTTTTTCTTTAAAACTTTGTTTTCTTATGATAAAATACACATAAAATTTACCATTTTAACCATTTTTAAGTGTACTTTTCAGTGACATTAAGTACACTCACATTATTGTACAACAGTATTGTAACTGTCACCGCCATCGATCCCCACATCTCTTTTCATCTTTCCAAACTGAAACTCTCTACCTATTAAACAACATCCCTCTCTACCTATTAAACATCCCTCATTTTCGTGTCCCTCAGCATTTGGCAACCACTATTTTTTTTTTTTTTTTTGAGACAGGATCTTGCTCTGATGCCCAGGCTAGAGTGCTGTGGCATCAGCCTAGCTCACAGCAACCTCAAACTCCTGGGCTCAAGCGATCCTCCTGCCTCAGCCTCCCAAGTAGCTGGGACTACAGGGATGCACCAACATGCCCAGCTAATTTTTCTGTATTTTGTAGAGATGGGGGTCTCAAAATGTCTCTCAGCCTGGTCTCAAACTCTTATCCTCAAGCGATCCTCCCACTTTGGCCTCCCAGAGTGCTAGGATTATAGGTATGAGCCACTGCACCTGGCCCCTGGCAGCCACCTTTCTACTTTTTATCTCTATTAACTGACTACTCTAGGTACTTCATATAAGTGGAATTATGCAATATTTGTCTTTTTGTGTCTGGCTTATGTTAATTATATTAATATCTTTAAGGTTCATCCATATGTTAGAATTCCCTGCCTTTCTAAGGCTAAATAATGTACCATTGTATATGTCTATACCACATGTTGTTTATCCATTCATCCACTAATGGACACTCAGGTTGCTTCTACCTTAATACTGGCATAAACATGGATGTGTAAATATCTGCTCAAGTCTCTGCTTTCAATCCTTTTGGATATACGCCTAGGTGTAAAATTGCTGGATCATAAAATAATTATATGTTTATTTATTAAGGAACTGCCAAACTGTTTCCCAGAGTGACTGTACCAATTTTCATTCCACCAGTAATATCCAAGGGTCCTGGTTTCTCTACAACCTTGCCAACACTTGTTTTTCTTTTTTTTAATATAATAACCATCCTGATGGGTGTGAAGTGGTCAGATGTGTTTCTGATTTCTATTTGAAGTTTGCAAATTGAAAGGAGCAAGACCACCTGGCTGAAGTTGAGAGTCCTGCTGATTAAGAAGCTTTATAATGAGAGAAAGTAGCAGTGTACAAAAGCCCAGTACTCACAGTCGGTCAGGACGGGTAAAACTCCCCAGTTCAGGAGCTTAGGAGCTATATGGCCCCGAGGCTCTTGGGGCTTCAGTTTCCTCATATGTAAAATGTAAATAATAATCATATCTGTCTTTAAAAAATCTTGGTAAGAATTAAAAATTAGCTATTGATAACGCTGTTTGAATCTGGTAGGTAATGCTAGCTGCTACAACAGATAACCCTCCCAAATCTCATAGCCTCACACAATGGAAGTAAAAATATATTCCTGACTCAAGTGAAGTCCCAAAATGATGTTCGTGATCAGTGGGTAGCCTTCCATAAGGTCATTCAGGGCCCCAGGCTTCTTCTAGCTTATAAATGTGTGCTCTTAGAGGCCAGCGGTAGGGAAAAATCATGGAGGGTCACACACAGGAGGTTTTGTGGATCGGGCCTGGAAGTGACACGGATTATTTCTGCTCACAATTCCAATGGCTTGAACTCACATGGCCACACGTACCTGTAAGGGAAGCTGGAAAATGCAGTCTGGCTGTGTGCCCAGGGAGAAGAGGAAATGGGTTTGGTGATCGGGAAGCAATCTCCGCTACATTATTAAATTTTCTCAATTTCACACATCTCATTCATGTATGCTAGAGAGACAGTTAGCATCCTAAGCCCTAGCTGGTCTGTTTGGAGGATAACTGATCCTGGAACCAGAGATGAGCACTTAGTTGTAAGGATATCAGCTCTTGTCCAGGCAGGGAAGGCCCAGGACAGGTGCGAGTGCACTGTGCTTGCTCTGCCCTTTACTCTGAAAGGAGTCTCTGTCTTCCAGTCAGCTTCCAGGTTTTGCTGGAGGAACCTTTGTTCTGCAAGACTGATGGAAGTTTGGATAAAGGATGTGAAGAATTAAGGGCCTCTGGGCAAAGCCCAGTCTACCGTTGAGACAGCAGAGGTGGTTGATGCCATCTGAAGAGAAGAGGTGAAGGAGGAGGCTCAATTTGAGCTAATAAATCTGGAGGGATTATCCAGCTACTAATGAACCCAGGGAAATTTGCAGTCACTGCCTAATAGAAAAGATAAAATCACTCTAATCTATTGTCGGAGAGCACGCAGGCCCTGTGCCAAATGAGGGAGCTGCCGCCTTGGTGGAAAGAAGTGTTGAGATTTAAGGGTAAGGGTCAAAAGTCATGGAATGTCAAGGAAAGGTGGGAAATAATTGAGCGCTGGAAGCAGGAGGCTGTGCGATCTGCTGGCCTCCGGGCTGCTGCAGCCTTGCAGCTGGCGTGGCTAGCGGTGCCATCACCACCGTTTCATTGCTGTGCCCGGGCAGGCCAGCGCTCCCTGCTCTTGGCACCACCGTCTCTGTGCTGGACGCCGGCTGCCATTTGTGGGGTATCTATAGAGGCAGTGGGCACCCGGAGCCTTTCTTTTGAGGAATCTAGAGAGAAGGGTATGAGTGCTGGGTGTGCAGTGTTGGAAGGCAGAGGCAGGGATGACCCCAGCAGGGACCTCGTCACATACAGGGCAAGGCCCTGGATGAGCAGCGAAGCAGCACTAGTTCCAGTCCTGGCGGGGTACATAGTTACAGGGATAGCTGACACTTACTGAATACTTTCTCTGAGCAAGGCTCTGTAATAACTGCCTCACAGTTATTTGCTCATTTCAACCTCACAACAACTCTAGCAGAAGGTACTGTTCTATCCCCATTTTAGAGATGAGCAAGCTGAGGATTGCTTGAGGCTTATAAAGCTTTGGTGTCTTGCCCGAGGTGATAAAGCCAGATCATGAACCCAGGCAGTTAGCTCTTAACCTCTTCACTCTCCTGTCTTTATCTGGGCAAGCCATTTTTCCTTGTTGGGCTTCAGTTTTTTCATCTGTAACATTACCAGGTTGCATTAAGTGATCTCTGAGGGCCTTTCTAGTCTTGGACTTGTTTCATCCTATATTTATGTCGCCTCCAACCCTGGGTCTGCAGCCTGTTAGGAACCGGGCTGCCCAGTAGGAGGTGAGCCACAGGTGAGCAAGGGAAGCTTCATCTGTATTTACAGCCACTCCCCGTCGCTCACTATCTCCCCTCCCCCACCCTGGTATGTGGAAAAATTGTCTTCCATGGAACTGGTCCCTGGTGCCAAAAAGGTTGAGGACCACTGCACATGGTTGGAGACATTTCAATTCACAATGTCCTGGGGGTAGGAGTGTTCCCTGGAGAGAATGACTCATCAGATTGGAGGGCCCACATGACCCATGCTAACAGTTTCTGTTCACCTAACAGCTCCAGCAGGTCCCAGAAAGCCCTACAGAAATAACCCTCCATGCCCCAGTTTCTATATTGTTTGGGCTGAATGGATATATGCAGCCAATTTTCTCTCCTGGGTTCATTTTATTGTCAGCAGACCCGAGCCTGTGTTTATTTTTCCGAAGGTTTATCAGAGAGGTTAGCCATAAGTAATTGAAATTGCTAAAATTATTGTAGAAAGGGGACCTAGGGCAGACAGGAGGAAAGAAATAATTGATTCCATGAGAAAATGAAAATGCACCCCACCCCACTCTTCTGGTCCTTTCTTTGGCCAACTGACCCTACCCATCTTTGGGTCTTACTTAAATGTCACTTTCCCAGGGAAGTCTCCCCTGACTCCCTCCCCCCAGGTTGAGTCTGCTGTCACACACTCTCGCAGCACCCTGTGTTCTGTATTTTGTAGCATTTATCTCAAGTGGGAATTCCTTCTTCTATGCCAGCCTCTTCCCCAGACTTTGAGCTTCATAAAGGCAAGGCCGACTGGCACACAGTAGGCACTGGTTAAATATCGAATGAGTGAATGGAGTGTTTCATAACATTATAGAGTTCTCAGAGTAGGAGGGTGGCCAGATGACATAGGTCATCTCCTTGCACCCAGCAGGAATTCAGCTGATGCCACCCAATTTCTCAAGCACAAAGGAGCCCAGCCTGCTGCTCCCCAGGGAGACCGAGCCCTGCACCCTGCTCCCCAGGTCACCTCAGCACTTCCATAGCCCACACGGTAACTATCTGGAATGCCCTTCCTCCCATTCTGAGCTGGACAGAATTGAAGTTAAGGCTGTGCAGGACCCTACAGAGTGGTTTAGTTCAGGATCCAAGACACAAGGTTGCTTGGGCTTTGCTGAATGAGAGCGATGTCAAAGCCCAGGGTTGGCATCAAGAATGACCACCGAGGTGGGAAAGGGCAGGAGGGTACAGGGACAGTCAGGCTGATTGTATTGAGTGGCCTGTCTGTCACCTGGGGTTGCTTCTTCCACTGGCCACACCGGTCAGCCCGGGTCATGTGACCTCTTCAGGCCAGCACCTGGCACCTGACTCATGGAGCCAGAACCACGGGTTTTCAAAATAAAACCTCTCTTTCAAGTTTTAAAGGTCATTATGAAGTTCTCTAGTCCTGTCCTCTTGCCCCCATGGCTTGACACATGAGGGTGGGTGAGCCTTATCACTGTGCTGACATCAAGGATAGAAACATGGTTTGACAGAGGCAGCCAGGACCTCAGATCAGAGAGGACTTGAGTTTTAATCTGGGCCCTGCCATACGTCAGATGAACGTGTGGCCAGGTGGTTAACCTATGGGACTTGGAGTTTTCCCCTTTTGTAAAGTGAAGATAATAATGTTTATTTTATAACATCATTTTGTGAGGACCATGGAAAGGTTCTAATCTTCAGTGGATTATTAGTAAATATTATTTCCCTTCTCTCTTTTCCCCCGCTTCCCTACTGGCGATTTCCATCCGTAGACCTCAGTTTCCTGATTTACTGTCCTAGCTTTCCCAAACTCCAAAGCTGTCATCAGACACACTTCAAAATTGGCCTCTTACCTAGTTAGAACTACGGTTCCCAAGACGCTTGTGCCTTTTCCATAGCTTTCAGTCCTTCACTGAAAGTGCATCATACACACACATACACACACACACACACACCCCTATACACATACACATCGCAACATACACACACACACACACAGACACACACACACTGAACCAGCCAAAAGCTACAATCCGTCAGTTGGACAACTTTCTAGTGCCAGAGCAGTTGATTCTAATGTGTAGTTTATTGTAAAATTAT
Organism: Lepilemur septentrionalis; assembly: GCA_963573855.1. Taxonomy (NCBI): domain Eukaryota; kingdom Metazoa; phylum Chordata; class Mammalia; order Primates; family Lepilemuridae; genus Lepilemur; species Lepilemur septentrionalis. The sequence continues at coordinate 7,864 of CAUYMX010052573.1, read as the reverse complement.
TAAGAGTATCCACATATTTCAGCTTTATTGAGCCTTTTAGGAGAGCCACTCTGCATAATACAGTATACTTTAGTGAATAAGTATGTTTTTAGTGCAACTTGAAAAAGAGTAATGGAGTGGAAGCTCCCGGGTGTTGTTCTGAGCTGCCAAGATACCACTCCCACCAAACGCAAACCCTGAGAGGTGGCAGGTCTGGCAGTGATAAATGTCTCCTGGGCATACATGGGCACAACAGCATCTTAAGAAGGAGCTATTACTCCAAGACTGTGCTCTCTGAAGCTGCTAACCCTCCTGTACTTGTTCTCTGAACAAGGTTGTTGGAAGATGGGGATGTATTCAGAAGGAGAAACAGCAGGGAGAAGCAGATTCAGGGGGCACTGACTGAAGATTTGTTTTTTGCATTTGCATTTGGGGAAGCTGTGGCTGACAGCTTGGAGCTCCTTGGCACACGTCATAGGATTATAGAATGATGAGCCAGCCATGATTAAGCAGCTTACCTATGGAAAATGCTAGAATCAACTACTTTATTCAACAAACATCTATTAAGTGCCTGCTGTGTGGTGGGGAGTGCAGGGACCAGTACGATGTGATCCAGCAGGACATGTTGTGAAGAGGTCCCAGTCTATCAATGCAAGGTGTGAGTCCAGAAAAGATGTGAACATTTAGTTCTTCCATGGGAGCTTGGAGAAAGGTTTACAGACATGGCTTTCTTTATTGAAGGATGGCTTAGAGATGAGAATGGGAGAGTGACATGCAGGCAGAGGTGAGTTGTGGGGCCTGTTGTGCATGGAGCCAGAGCCCGCAAAGGAAGGTACGAGTCAGATGATATCCTATCTGCCACGCAGAGTTGCCAGACGTTTTCAGTGTCGGCGCTGGCGTCAGTAGGCCCAGGGTCTTGTCTTGGCTGTCCCACTGACTGTGTGCGATCTTGCAGCAGTCCTTCCTCCTCTGGGGATGGGCTAAGGCTCGCTAAAGACCTTTCAACTCTGAAATTCTGTTGAGTTTATGGATTGAATGAACACAGAATAGATGACTGGATGAATCCTCCCAGCCAGCCTGTTTTCCACATGAAGCAGGTGGCTTCCTCTTCGTGGGTTTTCAGCGTCCTTGTCTGGCTTATTCATCCCTCCAGGCCCTCAGCTGTCCACGTTCCCCAGAGTGGGGGAGCACCCCTGTCTTGTGAGCTATCTCGATCTCTCCCTCTTACCCAGAAATGCCTGTCCTCTGTCCCCACCCACATCTTAGAGCCCTGACAGATGATGGGCCTCCCAAATCTGAAAATCCAATCCATGCCAAAGTGTTAATGGCCATGACAGCATGGAAGTTTTTTTGAATCATGAGAGCATCTAACTAAATCTCACCCGTTTACGGTTGAGCAAACAGAACTGGAGAGGGACAGTGGCTTGGCTGGGCTCTCGCAGTGAGTCAGAAATGGAGGGAGGCAGTCCCCAGGCTGACAGCCCACGCACTTGCTAGATCAGTGTTCATTGAGCACTTACTGTGCTAAGTGTTGCAGATACAAAGATTAATAAAGTTCCGATCTTCCAGGAGGTCAGACTAGAGGGGAAGAAGAACCCAAACAGATCATTGTAAATCAATGGGTTTAATAAAGTAATGAAGATAGGCATAGAGCATTATGGGGTTATCAAAGAAGGGCCTCTGGACTAGCCTGGCAGGTGCCTTGAAAGTTTCCTAGAATAGGCCACATGCAATGGGCCTTAAAGAATCAATAGGAGTCAGTCAGGTGGAAAAGGACATGCTAAGTGGAGGGTACACACAGTTAATGTCTCATCCCTCCTAGACAACATTTGCGTTTTAACAAAGGCCTTAACCAAGGAAGTGAATAGCATGGGAAATTGTGGAGATTGTAAGGAAGGTATTTTGGGGGCGGGAGAACATTTCGGAACCTTCATATTACTTTACACAGGCAGCCAACTTGCCTGTCTTGTGTGAGGCAGGGGAAGAGGAAAGGTATGAATCCCAAGTGGACCTGAGTCAGCACCTTTAACTTGGTGGTATCTTGTCACAAATGCCTGTCCCAGGCCAAAGATCACAAATCCCAGGCCCAGGAATTACCACCACTTGGATAGCTGCCAACAAATGTCCCCCCTTCAAGGGGATGGACACCACTGGCCTGAAACGAGAATGTAAGCCAGAGGGGCCCAAGGGCGAGGGCAGGGAGATCAGCCCTGCAGGTGGCATGGCCCTGATTCATCTACGGCACCAGCTACTCAGTATCCGATAGGTGAACTCTATTCTGCCAGCCCAGGACTCGGCCCTCTAACCCTGAGACCCAAGGCAGGAGGAAGTCCTGCCTGGAGGAAGAGTGCTTCAGAAGAGCTGTGGCAGCCCTTGAGAGGGCAAAGGTATGCACTGGACTCTAAGATGCCAGGTGCTGGAGTTTAGCTTAAGCTGGAGCTCCAGGTGACCTTGGGCTGGCACTAATTTTCTGTCTGCCTTTCTTATTGCCAGCATTTACAGATGGTCACTCTTTCCTCGGAACTTCTGACATTTTTCCTCTCCTTACCCTGCTGGTACCTGGTACAGGGCTCTGGACCAGGCCGCGTTTGAATCAAGCAGCTGCCTTACTTGGCTGGCTGGTATGTGGCTGCTCACTAAGTCCTGTTGGGCACAGGGGGAAAGAAGAGGCCTCAGAGATGGGACCCTTGCCATGGACACCAGGTGACCAGAAGAATTGCCCCAAGATGCGTGGGTGGCTTCCCCAAGAACTGCCATATTTAATATATTATATCTGGGTCCCTTCATCTCTTCTCTACCCACAGCAAGAGTTAGTCTCAGCTGGGACTGGTTAATCCGTATACCCAGAAGGGGAAAAACAAGGCATTATTGTCAGTTATCCTGGAAGAAGAACCAGGTACCATACCAGGGACACAGGATCATTGAAAATGAAAATGAACCAATTAGGCTTTTATCCCTCCCAGAGCTTGAGTGGGGCAGGAGGAGCCAGCACCTGGGCCTCCCAGTGAGCTCTAGGCATTCAGGGAGGCAGGAGTTTCCATATACACTCGATTCCTAACCAAGGGGAATGGGACGTGAGAACAGAATGAGTATTGCCAGGAAAACCAACCAACACTGAAGAAGCGTTCAATAGGGGGTGTCGAGACCCTGGCCGAGGTGAGGAAACACTGCTTCGCATCAGAGGAACCAATTATCAGACAACCCCTTCGCTGATGTTTGACAAACAGCATGACAGTGAGCTGAGTCCCATGGGATCCCCAGAACCAAGTTTGAGATATTCGTGTATCATGCATTTAAGGAAAATTGAAATGCATTCCTTGTATCTGCCCCCGACACACACACACACACACACACACACACACACATACTGTGCCCGTGTGTCTTAGCAACTGGGTGCATCCGACTGTGCATGTAAAATAAATCAAATTGATATAAGAACTAGACTCTGGGGACTGCTCTCGTTCAATATCTCTGGAAGCATAATGGAGATGCCCCCCCTTGGACTGCGCAGGCCTTCTGTCTAATAGAGCTTTGGGAGAAGGGGAGCCTGCCTTGACCTCTGTCACAGAGTCGTTAAAGATTCAGATGTCTCATTAATTTAATGAGAGATGTCTCAGCTTTCCTTCTGTCTACTGATCCAACAATTTCCAATTATCCACCACCAGGAGAGTCTGATAATAAAAATCTACCCATTTCCCAAAGCTGGTATTATAACAATAGTTGCTCCTGGTCTGAGTGCCAGCAGTGTGCCGGACGCCATACTGAGCACCTTCTATTCAAGATCTTTAACCCCCAAAAGAACACGACTAGGTAGGGGCTCCAGTTCCACACAGAAGGAAAGCGGGGCTCAGAGAAGCTGGAGAGCCTTGTCTAAGGTTCTTCAGCCAGCAAGTGGCAGATGTGAGAAGTTGCCTTTCACCTCCCAGCCTGCATCCTGTTCTCATCAAACTGATCTTTGTGGCTTTTCTGTGCTGTATTAGTGTTTTATTGCAGTGTCACGAATTATCACAAAGTTAGCAGCTTAAAACAGCATCATTTATCAGTGCAAAGTTCTGTAGATCGGGAGTCTGGCATGGTGTGACCGGGCTCTCTGCTCAGGCTGAAATCAAGGTGTTGCCAGCTGCTTTCATATCTGGGCCACAGGATCCTCTTCCAGGCTCACTCCTGTTATTGGCAGAATTCACCTCCTTGCAGTTGTAGAACTGGAATCTCTGTTTTCTTGCTGGCTCTAGGCTAGGGACAGCTCTCAGCATCTAGAGGCCACACTTAGGTCCTCGCCCCATGACTGCTCCATCTCATCAATAGGGGACCTCCCTCTAGCCCAGTCCCTCCCTCCCTTCAAATCTTTTTGACTTCCTCTTCTGCAACCAGCCAGAGAATACTCTCTGCTTTTAAAGGACTCTTAGGTCAGGCCCACCTGGATAATCTTCCTCTTTAAGTCAACTGCATCATACAGCATAACGTACTCACAGGAGTACAATTCATCATAGTCACAGTCCCAGGGAGAGAGAGAGAGAGAGAGAGAGAGAGAGAGGAGAGAGAGAGAGAGGGTGTGTGTGTGTGTGTGTGTGTGTGTGTGTATTAGGCATCCTCTTAGAATCCTGCCTACCATGCATGCCAACAGTGTAAATTAGTTTATTTCTTTTACTTTCCTCTCTGTCATCTGGTGAAAGGTTATACAAAGAGAGATCTAGCCAGGGCACCTGGAGGAAGGTGCTGGAGAAATCAGTGCATCCCTGATAATGCAGATGATAGACATCATGTTCTTTCTGCCGGCCCAAGGTGGCGCTCTGGGCAGCGCACATCTGTTGGCTTCTGATGTGATCTGTAAATTGGCCCTTGAGCAAAGACTGAGCGCCAGGACAAAGAGGGAAACTGAGGTCTCTTGTGACTGCTGCAGCTACCAAAAAGGCTCTTGGCAGTAAGGAATTTGGGCCTTGCTGAGAAGAGTATTTGAGATTTAATGAATGTTTGGAAAGCATGGGGAGACTGAGAATAAAAGACATTATGGTAAATCGCATTATTATTATTATTATATTATAAGTGCTATTGTATTACAAGCACCATTAGGAGTAGCAATTGCTGTTATTATTAAGCAATCCAGCTTCTCCATCCTCAGCTCTAGGCTCTACTCAATGTCAAAAGCATCAACATCTCAATTAATCACCATCTGAGGTCTCCCCTCACATTCCCAGCCCAGCGGTAAGCATGATGCCTGCCTGTCCCTCTGAAGCCTCCAGCCATGACTCACACGGTAGATGCCTCTCCTGTGAATTCCAAAGCTGGATTTTTATCTTAGCTGAGAGTTATGAATAATCTCTTCCTAAAACCATTCCTGATTATATTGCCCTCCTGCTTAACACCCTTCAGTTACACTCAGGATACAGTCAGTGTACAGGTACACTCAGGATAAAGTCTGAACTCCTTCACATGACATAGGCAGCCTCTTATGAACTTACCTCTGGGCTTGTAGTTCCCTGGGTTTATTATAAGCTCTTGCTGCTCTGGGGCTCTGCCCATGCTCTCGTGTCTCTGTCTGTGAAACTCCTCTTCACACTTCCTCATCTGGCTGACTTCTGCTCATCTTCCTGGTCTCAGCTCAGGAAATCAGCAGCAATTCTGGCAGAAGGGACCACCTCATGTGCAGAGCACCTATACTTACCACTCTCCAGGACTCGCCTCGCCCTTGCCACTGAGTATAAGCACCTTGGGGACAGGGACAGGGTTTGCTCATCTAGTGCCTAATACAATGTGCATGCTTGAGAAGGACTTGTATTTTTGTTGAATGAATGAAAGAATAAATGAGACTAACAAAGATCTAAAGAATGGCCAAGTTCTAAAAATCCATTATGTATATTTCCCTCCACCTGAGAGCCCAGTGGCCTCCTCCTCTGACGTCAGAGTCAGCAAGGTGCTCAGCCCTCATGGAGAGCCCCTTATTTGATCCTGCTGCAGACACGGGGCAGGCGAAGTCAGTGAGGAGGCAGAGGCCACTGACTGACAGCATCACTCATCTTCTTACACAACTCCTGGACCCCTGGTGAGATGGGGTTATGTCTTGGGTGATGCTCTGGGACCTGGGAAAGGAGAGACTCAGCCCCTGATGTGCAGACAGACAAGTGGCCTAATCAGTGGACCCTGAGTACAGGGGACCTCAAAGGTGAGCAATCAATGCCTGCCAAAGGAAGCAAGCCTGCAGAAAATCAGTAGCTCTCCCGGGCCTCAAGGGGAGTCCACAGTGTCACCATTCCTCAGCTCAGTCTGACCCCCTGGAGGTTTCAGCTACACAGTTAACTACACAGTTAACAACTACTTATTTAGTGCCCAGACATACAAACCAGTCTTGTAAATAAAGAATGAAGACAGTCACAGCTGCTACTGAGGCGGTGGGAGGGCTTTCCACCTGGCCTCTGCCTTATTCTTCCTGGGAGCAAATGACTGAAGTCTTTGTAAAGGTGGTTCCACCCTGATGGGTATTCACAGGTGAACATGAATGCATTTAGTGAGTGTGTATTGATTACTTGCTAAGCACAATTGTGGGGTATGGTGCAGGGCATAGAACATTGAACAAGATGGAACATGGTCTACCTTTAGAGTCCTGTTTGTGGACTCGTGTTGGGAAAGAAAAGCAGAGAGTGGACGGAGTTCATGGGAGGAATGGATACACACGTTCAGGTCATGGGGGTAAATGAATAGGAAACACGCAGGGAGAAGGAGCCAGAGCGGGGAGATGTAGAACCAAATCTCCCATTAAATAGAATTCATTGACAGGTATGAATTAGCCTCTCAGCTGCTACTGTCTTCAAAGACCTTATTACACAAAAAGCAATCTCCCAGCCTGCAGAGAGCACAGGCTTTGATGCAGATAAATAGACAGGCAGATACCATAGTTAGGTGGAGTGGGGAAGGAAGGAGAGGATGTAAGGGTACCCGGGAGATTCCGGACTTCTGGTGGCCCCAGGGCTCTCCTGTGAAAGGCTAAGAGGGGACTCATGAGACAAGGGTCAGGGGCCTGGCTTCTGCCATGCACTGGGTCCCAAGGAGAATTGAATGGCTAGAGCTGTGAAGAAGGGCCTTGGGGAGCTGAGAGGACCAGGCTGCCAATGGGATGAGAGGAGGGACAGCCTGACAGGTGCCCCCTTCCTAAATTGATTCAGTCAACATTGCCTTTTTTCTACATGGGATGCACTAGAGTAGATACTGATAATGTATTTGTTTCAAATGGCAACTAGTCCTTGGGGAGATAGTTTTGAACAAATTTGTGATAAAAATCTCTAAGTGATGATAAGGATATATATGAGGTAGCACAATTGAGTGGCCAGTTCTGCCTGGCCTGGGTGATGAAGGAGGTCAGAGTGGACACTGAGGAAAATGTAGACAGGAATGATAGCATGAAAAGACTTGTATGTCTACTAAGGACTCTTTTTATTTCAAAACTTTATGGGGATACAAATGTTTAGGGTACATATATTGCTTTTGCACCACCTGAGTCAGAGCTACAAGCATGCCCATTCCAGACAGTGGGCACCGCACCTGTTAGGTGTGCATTTACCCATCCCCTCCTCCCCCTTCCCACCTGCCCAACAGCCAATGAATGTTACTTCCATATGTGCCTGTAAGTGTTGATCAATTAGTACCAATTTGATAGTGCATGTGTGCTTGTTTCTCCATTCTTGTGATATTTTGCTTAGAAGAATGGGCTGCAGCACCATCCAGGATAATACAAGAGGTGTTAGTTCACCAGTGTTTTTTGTGGCTGAGTAGTACTCCATGTGTCCATATACCACATTTTATTAATCCACTCATGTATTAATGGGCACTTGGGTTGTTCCTACATCTTTGCAATTGAGAATTGTGCTGCTATAGACATTCTAATGCAGATGCA
>CAUYMX010052572.1:0-12561 GCA_963573855.1 Lepilemur septentrionalis | reverse complement strand
GTTCTCTATTCTGTTCCATTGATCTATGTGTCTATTTTTTATACCAGTACTATGCTGTTGTGGTTACTACAGCCTTGTGCTATAATTTGAAGTCAGGTAATGTGATGCCTCCAAATTTGTTCTTTTTGCTTAGGATTGCTTTAGCTGTCCAAGCCCTTTTTTGATTCCATATGTAATTTAGGTTTTAACCTTATTTTATACTCTAAAAATGAAGGCAATTTCTGGGATGTAGTTAATATGAGGCTATTGTTGGAGAGTGGGGATCATGGGTAATATGGGTTAGCTCCAGTAAACACTGGGCATTTATATCTCTTGCTTTAATCATTTAATCATTGTCATTTACCAGGTTAATCAGTTTATAAATGTAACTATGCATATAACTTAAGAATTTATTTAAATTCTCTTGCACTCAACTGTGTAGAAATTGTTTTGATATCATCCATAATCTCTGGGCTGTGTTTTCATGTTATTTCTATTATTGTAGTATAAATTTTACATAGCTCTAAAAGATTAGGAATATTATTCTTCGAGACTATCTTTGGTAGTATCTGTTGAGAACACTACAGACACACACACACACGGGTGCATATGTGCCTGTTAGAAATTTGCCATAACACATCCAAGGTTATAATTATACCTTTTCTTCTTATATGTCAAAGATATGGTAATTTTAAAATGTTGCTGCATTCTCCCAGATTCCTAGATGGACTATTACAATCACTGCTAGCTTGAGTTTCCTGAAGAATTTAAGTGGGTAAAGCTTGCATATTTCAAAATAAAAGTTTTTTTTCCTCTTGCCATAGATACATACGTACCTTTACAAAAGAGGCATCATTCTATAAGATGTTTCTTGTAGTTTCCAGTTCAGAAGATTCTGGGAAAATATTCATATATTTAAAAAAAAGAATAAGAAGAAAAGAGAATGTCCTTCCAGTTTTGCTAAGACCTGAATAAAACAACCTGATTGACTTCTGCTTTCAAAGCCTAGGGGGAAGCGTGAACATGTAGAGCTCCGCTTTCAGGAAGGGGAATATTTCAGCTGCTGTTCTATAAAATACTTCCAGGCAGTAAAGTGCTTGCAAGTAGAACGTTGTTTTTACCATTTCATGTCAGAATTTCTGATTCTGATATTGTAGCTTGATGCTTTGAAAGGAAGTAAACAGTATTCTTAAAATAAGTTGTCAGCATCTTATTTTGTACAGCTGACAAGGAGAATGGTGACATCAAGATATCACTAAAGATATTTGAAAATAGTATATCATTTTAATAGATCAGGTGGACCCCAGGTGTCCTTTTTAGATGAATTTCAGACAGGTTTATTTTAGTTTTTACTAAAATAGTCAAGAGGTTAGCAATAATATTCAAAGCTGTATGGAGTTCATATAGAATCTGCATAAAATATTATTTGAAAGAAATTGCATCAGTTCTTATCTGTATGAAACTAGGACATTGGGCACACAATTACCACACAGTTTACATTTTATTTGAATTAATTTACATAGTAAATAAAATGAAGTCAGTGTATTTGTTAACACAGGAATATTTGAAGATGACAATATTGGGACTCCAAGATGTAAACTTACTTTTGAGCCAGGGTCCAGGTTTAGATATGAAGTTAGTTTTTTCTAAATGAGTAGAACACAGACTCCAGAGACATGATCTACCTGTGTGTCATAAAACATAGAAAGGTAATTTATTCAGGAACTAATGATTATATTCTTTACATAAATAACCAGATATTGTTACAGTGTGAGGGCCTCTTTCCCCAGTGCTCATGTGTAGGATGCAGGGCACACATTGCTAATATGTCAAACCTCAAACAAAACAAATAGAAAAGGAGCATCTGCTACTCAGAAGTAGTGGGGTCAGATAGATCTAAGATGTTTTTGAATGCTCTTCACGGAAATTTATAGCACAACTCAGCCTCTATTCAGGATTTACTGGAATCATTTTGTCAGCTCAAGAATAGTGACAAATTATTTCAGATGTTTTCTTCTTTTTACATCTGTTTCCCTGTGTGTGTGTGTGTGTGTGTGTGTGTGTGTGTGTGTGTGGTGTGTCAGTCCCTCTATCTATGTTCAAGGCTCAGACTGGCCTGAGTTGGGTGTGCAGACCTACCACTCACCATGTCGCATGGAGCAGATTGCCCCACTGTGTTCTTAACTTCAGCTTCCTCATCTGTACGTTAGGGACAGAAAAACAAGTGAGAGGTAGTGGAAATCAGAAAAACAGAAAGGAGAAAGCATTTATAGAAAAACAGTAAGGAGGAAATGGTTGCAGAAAAATAAAAAGAAGGAATGATTATTTCAACCTTGAGGAAGGGGGTAATTAAACCATGGAACACTGACCACCAGTCAGAGAATGGAAATGGAACTTTCCTCACAGTATGTATAAGATAACCTTTAAGTCATGTCCAAACATAGAAAAGAATTCAATCCTAACTATAACTAACCTTTACCTAAACATAAAGCATATAAGAAGAAAAACATAGACGTAGATAGAGTTTTCTTCACTCACGGAGATAGACCTGTTCCCCCTTAGGAGATGTACTTTCACTTTGCACCCTTGAACTTTACTGGCAATAAATTCTTCACACGTACTTGCTGAGTGTCTGTCATCTCTCTCCGTCTTGCAGGCTGGGCTTGCAATTCCTCTAAGCCAGGAGCCCAAGAACTGGGGCAACACTTCAAAGTCCAGCCATGTAAATGGGAGCTTTTTGCAGTAGAAACAGTTAAATCCCATAGCAAGATTAAAACAGGCATAAGTCTTTATTCACTAAATAGTATAGTATCATGTTACTGAAAGCATAACTACAGAAAATATAAGGAGAAACAGAATAATATTGGGAGACCTTACTTCACCCATTTTAGGTAATGATAGATTAAATAGTCAAAACAGAAATGAGAATATACTGTATAACATGATTTAAGAAAGGGAGAAAGATTGACTGAAAGATACATATCAAGTTGAAAACAGAATAAAGCTGCTTAAAAGCACTTTTCAAAACTCGACTATTAGGCCACAAACAACTCAATAAATTCTCAAAACCAAAACATCAGACTGTTTCGTTGATCAAAATGGAATAAAACAAGATATTGTTGAGAATAAAACACAATCATCTAGAACATGTGCAAAAATATTCTTAACTGTAACTTCAGCAATCGTGGAATCAAAGAAGCCAAACCTGAATCTCAGAAAATCTACATTTATTGTAATGAGAACACTTAAGAGATAAACTTTTGGAATATCATTGTGTATATGTTCAGAGGTAAATTTGTACCCTATTCATCAAGAAAGTATGAAAATTAACCAATTAAATATTCAACTCAAAAAGTTATAAAACTAAAAAAATGATTACATAAAGGGAAGAAATATCAAACTAAATGATGAAGTTAATGAATTGGAACATAAATAGTAAGTTATTAAGAGTATCCAAGTGTTGACTTTTCAAAACAAAACAATAATACTATAATAATAAACAATAGTACCAATATGGTTGAGCAGCTATCTTGGGCTGTCCATGCATTATTCTGGGAATTTGGACCCCCCCCCCCCCCGTTATGGAAGGACCTAGAGGCATAGGTCTTGGGTTTCTTATTTGGTTGCTCTGACTTTACGTGGAATGGCTTGTTTTAAATCATTGGCCTTTTAACTGAGGCCTGTGGAAACCCCTTTGGGCTCCTTATCTCTTAGGCATCTCTTATCTCTTGTCATCCTTAGAAGTAGCCTTTCCTCTTCAAGGAAAACATTTCCTCATCCATCCTCCTGCCTTTTGGGTTGGTTTTTAAGGATCACCACCTGATTGCATCACAGTGTAACCCTGTAATACAAACTCCTCCATTTGGCTTCTAACACAGCTACAGCCAGACACATCAGGAGGTCCATTAATCACTGCCCCCCAGCCCAGGTTAGTCCTCTGTCCTTTCTCCAGCTAGACTGGCTTCTCTCCAGACCTACCACACAGCTGTCTTCCTGGGTCTGCCCTGTGTCTTGGGATTTCCTTTACCTGCCTTCCATTAGAGCTTCTATTATTTCCTGGCTTCAGAGACTTCTTTTTCCTGGTTTCTGAGACTTCTTTTTCCTGGTTCATGTTCTGATTTTCCTGGCTTTTTGGAATAGGGTTTGTGGGAGATAGTTTTTTTGGTATATGTAAAATATTTTTTAGGTCTCCTCAGCCATAATAGTTTGTTGTGGGTAGAATTCCAGTTGAAAATCCTTTTTCTTCAGAATATTGAAGGCATTGTTCCATGTTATGTTTACCTTTTTATTGTTGAGAAGTCTGCTTTCTTTCAAATTTCGGTCCACCAAAAGGCTTGTTCTCCCCCTTCATGCACAGCCCCTGTTCTCCTAACCTCTGCAAGAACTGCACCCCCCCCACCTTGGAAATTTTTAGGTCTTTCTTTTATCCTTGATGTTCTGAAATGGGCCTTTTTCCATTCAATCTGGAAACTCATAGCTTTTCTTTCTGGGAAGTATTCTCCTAATATTTCTTTAACAATGTTCTATTTTCTATTTGCTCTACTTGCTTTCCTGGAATGATGCTCAGAAGTTTTTCGCTTAGCTTTAAAAACTCATCTTTTGTTCTATTTTATAAATTTTTCTTTAAGTTTTTCTTCCAGTCCTTCAACTGAAGTTTTTAATTATACTATGGTGTTTTATCAGTTTCTGAGAATACATTCTTATTCTCTAATTTGTTTTTTTATTGTATCCTGTTCTTATAGAGTAGACTGTATGTCTTTTCTCACCTCTCTGATAATGTCTGAAGTTGTTGTTGGTTTTCCTGCTCCCTGCACTGACTGACTCTTTCCAATATTTTTGTTTTGATTTGTTTTTGGTTGGGTTGGTTGGCTCCTTCCCATAAAAGGGAAGCATATTAAAGGCATTTCTTAAATCGTGGCAGTCTTTCTCCATGTTCACTTCTAAGAGTAACGTACCCACAAAGCTGATGTAAGGCTTTATGTGCATGCCTGGAGCCTAGCAGCTGCTGGGAAGGGTGCTGGGGGCCCAGGTACACTGTGGAGAAGCCTCCCCTCCATCACCTTCAGAAGGCCTGTCCTTTGAGTAAGTAAGTTATTATACTTCCATCAGAGAAGACACTTCCAGACTTTTCCTGGTGTGTTTTTTATGGAATCCTGTCTCTGCAAACTGTTGCTCTCAGTTTACCTATCCTTTTCTCATCTTCTACACTGTATTGATTTCTCTCATCTGCTAGCATCTCTTGTCTCATGCTTTGTCTTCATGAATTTATACCATTTCATTCATTTATTGTTATTTTAGTAGGGAGGGAAATGATTTGTTGTCGAGATGGAAGGATAAATTCAATTTTCCAATCCGCCTTGTTTTCTCTAACTTATCATTAAAACTTTGTTTACCCCCAAAATAATAATTCAGCTAGTAGTTATGATTTTGTTTCTAACACTCTGTAAGTTGTTCTACCTCATCACAGTAGCACCTTGTTCGTATAGACAAAAAGTAAAAGATCTCATAAAATGACTTTTTGTTTACTTTGGCTCTGCAAATTTTATGAATTTATATTGGCTGATTGGAATGCTGTGTTCAAAAGGATCCCCAAAGGCATGACTTTTAATTTTATATTCACAGTACTTCTTAATTTATTGTCACCTTCAGTTAAAACCTTTATGGTACCAAGAGAGCATTTCAGTGACATGTGCTCACATTTATCTGATACCTTTGTCACTTGGTCTGTCATTTTCCTTGACTTCGTGTTACCACACAGTGAAATTGAACTGGGTAGAAATTTAAAAATAAACGTGAAGATGTATTTTTAATTTAATAAGTAAAAGGAAAGAGAGTATCTGACTATAAAGAACACTTTTAATTCTCAAAGTGACATGATTAATTACCCAATTTAGTAAAAACATTGATAATGTAACAAAAGATCGGTCATGGGTCTTTAAATCACCTCTGTCCATTGCTATAAAATTCTTGAAGGTTAATGCATAGGTCTGATTTTACTGAACTGGGAAATAATTATGTGAGAATTTGATGTTTATTTCTATGTTCTTTAAAAAAGAAAATTGCGCATAAAATGCTTAGTTCTATATTAAGTGGGGCATTGATTTCCAAAGGTGCTATATTATTTGACACATTCTAAGGATTTTATTAAGTATAACATTCCAAATTATGTGAATTGCCAAGGTTATAGGAACATTATCAATATTATGATGAAAACAGACATGGCTTTGGTTTATTTCTGTGTCAGAACAGTAGTATGTTGATTATGGGGAAAATGTAATGATGAACTCTGGTAATTTTAAATTACTTTGAAAACCGAAATGTAAAATAATTGACAAGGAATTATTGTCAATATTGTAAAATATTGACAAGGAATATCCATTCTCTTCTCCCTTTCAATTACTTTGAAAACCAAAATTATTGTAAAATATTGACAAGGAACATCTATTCTCTTCAAAATTATAAATATTAATAATGTACATTATTTTAAAATAAATACCATTTTATTGCAAGATTAGTCCATCTTCAATATTAAAATTTGGGTAGTACAAAGAAGCATTAAAAATAAATAAAAAACCATTCATAATCTAACTACAAAGTTACATACCTTAAATCTGTTTAATTTTTCTGGGATTTTTTCCCCACATATATATATACATATACCTTTTTCAGGGGTAGAATCAGACAGGATATATAGTTTTATGTGATTGGTTTTTCAATAAAATCTCAAGTAATTTCTTATGTTAATTCTTCAAATACATTAATCAGGTATTATGTTATTTAATGCACAAGTTTCAATATTGTGTCTTTGTGGTCTGGAGTCTACATTAGTTGGAAATGACTTAGTCCTTTATTTTCCTTAACTTCTGCCTTGTCTGACATTAATAGCACCAAACAAAATTCTGTTGTTTATATGTATATATGTTCAAAAAATATTTGCCTATTCTATTATTTTTAGCATTTCATGGTGTTTTATTTAGGTATACTTTTTTTGTGAAAAGCACATAACTGCCTTAAAAAGAAAATCCGTCTAAATCCTATTTAAAAAAATTCACCATGATCAAGTGGGATTCATCCCAGTGATGCAAGGGAGGTTCAGTATGTGCAAATCAAAAAGTGTGATTCAGCCCATACACAGAATTAAAAAAAAGACCATGTGATCATCTCAATAGATGCAAAAAAGCATTCAACAACATCCACCACCCCTTCATGATAAAAGCCCTCAACAAACTCTTTAATCAGGAAGAAATAGAAATCCTGAACAGACTAATAATGAGCAGTGAGATTGAAGTAATAATAAACATCTCCCAAGGAAAAAAGCCCTGGACCAGATGTATTCACAGCTGAATTATACCAGACCTACAATGCATAACTGGTATGTATCCTACAGAAATTATTCCATATCATATAAAGGAGGGAGTACTCCCTAACCCATTCTACAAAGCCGGTATCACCTTGATACCAAAGCCAAGAAAGGACACAATAAATAAAGAAAACTAAAGACTAATACCCCTTATGAATATAGATGCAAGAATCCTCAACAAAATATTAGCAAACTGAATTCAACAACACATCAAATAAATAATTCACCATGAGCAAGTGGTTTCATCCCAGGAATGCAAGGATGGTTCAACATACACAAATCAATAAATGTGATTCACCACAGAAACAGAAGTAAAAACAAAGACCATCTCAATATATACACAAAAAGATACACAGTAGATACACAAAAACCAATCAATAAAATCCAGCATCCTTTGATGATAAAAAAAAAAAAAACCCTCAACAAACTAGGCATAGGAGAAACATACCTCAAAATAAAAAAAAGCCATATACAACAAAGCCACAGCCAACATGATACTGAATGGGGAAAAGTTGAAAGTATTCCCCCTAAGAATGGGCACAAGACAAGAGTGCCCACTTTCACCACTTGTATTCCACGTAGTACTGGAAGTCCTAGCCAGAGCATTCAGGCAAGAGAAATAAATAAAAATAATCAAAATCAGGAAATAGGAGGTCAGACTGTTATTTTTCACTGATTATATGGTCTTATATCTAGAAAATCCCAATGACTCTGCCAAAAGACCCCTAGAGTTGATAAATAACTTTAGCAAAGTCTCAGGCTAAAAAAATCAATGTATACAAATTAGTAGAATTTCTATATACTAATAGCAGTCAAGCTGAGAGTCAAATCAAAGACTCAATACCATTCACAATAGCAGCAACAACAATAAAATACCTAAGAATATATTAAACCAAGGAGGTTGAAAGATCTCTACAAAGATAATTATATAACACTGAGGATAAAAATCACAGATGACACCAACAAATGGAAGAACATCTCATGCTCATGGATTGGTAGAATCAACATCATTAAAATGTTCATACTGCCCAAAATGATTTACAGATTCAACACAATCCCCATCAAAATACCAATTATTTATTTCATAGATCTAGAAAAAATAATTCTACAATTCATTTGGAAGCAAATAAGAGTCTGAATAGCCAAAGCAGTCCTCTTCCCAAGCTCTCCTGACCTCTGTATTCTTACCCTCTCCATCACCATCTCCTAGCTTGAAGTGAATTTTCTGTATGCTGAGAATTATGGAAGAAATTTCAGATATGAAGTTCTTAACCTTAAGGACATCATGCACTAGTTGATTCTAACCCATAAACATCCCTGGAATGGAAAGTGCCATTTCTCTATTTATTTTTTCAAAGTAAAAATATTTTCAAATGTTTACAAAAGAGAAAGTAATTTAAGATTAATTCTTACAATGCCAGATAGTAGGACAAAGAATAAGTTTATATCATCTCTGGGCCTTGGTTTCTTCATCTACAAAACAAGATGATGAGAGTAGGTGATTTCTCATTTCCTCTTTAGCTGAAATATCTGTGATAGTGTTTAATTTAAGAGATATATGTTAACATAATTCTCTAAGGTCTACAGCATATTGCCTGGGCAGGACTTACTCCAATTGCAAGAAACTTACTCATATGTGCATTTCACTGTTTATTAAAATATAAATATCTTAAGTTTATTAAAATATAAATATTCCAAATGCAAAGCCCATAACTCCAAAACTATTGCTAGCAACCCCCTTTCCTAAAGATGCCTTAAGAATTAAGATTAATGATCTTTTCATTATCTACCAGGCACAGGAAAAAAGAAAATATAATGCTTCAATTGACTTGCTGTGATTTCCTAGAATTACTCAAATCATTGAAGAATTTATTTTAGCTAATCTGAATGCATGGAAAACTCTTGTAATGTGAATTAAAAGGGATTATGTTTTTCCCAAGAAATAACTTCTCTAAGCCTAGGAAGTTTGTTACTTTCCAGTTTCTTCCTTACATATAAGCTAGGCTTGAGTATATAATTATCTTGGAGATTCTGTTTTCTTAATTTTTGGATAAGCACCAGTTTTAAAAGGTCATGGCTAAAATCTGAGGAGATAACACAGCCAGGGCCAGTCTTCCTTTTGTGAATGAGGATAATGTTGATAGTACAGTCTATTTTTGGAATTTGCTTCCAGTGCAAACAATAGAATGGACTCAGTTTGATTCAAAGTTTGAATGTTGATGTCTTTCCTTTGGAAAAAATCTGTTATACAAGGTAATAGTAACCATCATAATAATACATTATATTTGCTTATTATTTAAGCATTTACAGAATATTTTCACATGTACTATCTTACTTAAAACACGGGGCAGCCCTATGTTGTAAGTTTTGTTATCTCTGTTTTGTGAATGAAAAAGTGAGTCTTGGACAAATTGTGTCTTCCCAACATTGCACAGCCCATAAGTGGTAAGCTTATTTTAAACTGGATGTCTCATAACTACTTGTCTGGTACCTTTTCTCCTACTCCCAGATGTACATGCAAAACTGGAGTGGTAGTTGAAATTATGCCTCTCACTTGTAAATTAGGAAGGTTTAAGGTTAGAAAAGTAAATTGTTACTGAACTACACACAAACCTGCTGCATCTGGATATTCAGCTGCTTAGGAGACTGTTACGAAGTTTTCTCACTTGAGACAAAACCGATACAAAATGGTCTCCAGGATTCTTTTCAAGCTATACATTTTTTATTCTCAGCTCCAAAATACACACACACACACATACACACACACACATGCACGCGCATATACACAGGGATGGGGAAGACTCCTAAAGACAACTGTAGTTGTTACTCATAGTTTGTTACAGAAAATGAAGAGAAATACAAGCTACTTGAATGTCTACCTCCACTTTGGTAGGTAGAGCTGTTAAAATACTCCTTGTAAGACATGAAGTATCAATAACAAGCCTACAAATCAGAAATCTGAAATAAAACCCTCAGTTATGGAAATATTAAGCTAGGTATGATGATTTTAATTATCCCTTTGTCTCAATTATTCTCATTTTGATGACATAGTAATTACCGTACCATACTCCAATTTCTGTTATTATAATTCACTGCCTGCATATGTCAGATTTAATATTCGTTTGCCTATCTTAATGTGGAGCCAGATGGAAGAGGTGGATTTCCTATTTATAAAAACTAGCTGTTATTGAATGTTATGAATTTCTTCAGTGATAACAGTGGGTAAGGTTGAGGGTAGTTTAGGATTGCACTAGAAATGCCAGGGCAGTAATCCAAAGTAAATAATGTGGTACCATGCACCTATAAATGACCATGCTGACCCACTAAAACAGATACAGTGGCATTGACTTCAGTTACAATAGTACATGCTACAGAGGATTCAAGTATGCATGGATAACAGATAATTCTGCATGTAGTTAACGGAGCTTTGAACTTCGGGGCCTTTCATAGAATGTTATAAACATTAATTATGTGATAAACACTAAAAATAACTTCAAAAATATAGCAATTCCATTCCTAAGCAAATGCAATGCCCAACAGAAATGTCTGCATCATCAGTTCACTAAAAAACATGTACCAGAATGTTCATTGCAGTACTATGCAGAATAGCTCCTACCTGAATCTACACAAATGCCCGTCAAGAGTGGACAGATAGATTGTGGCGTATTCACACTGTGGAATGTTGTGCAGCAGCGGGACTGAGCAGAAAAACAACGTGGGTGAAGCTTAGAATCAGTGTAATGCTGATTGAAATAAGCCAAACACAAATAGTGAATACTGAATGATCCCATTAATGTAAGACACAGAAACAGGAAAAATATATACTTCAGCACTGCAGTTATTCTTGTGGGGAGTGGCTGGAAGAAGAGGCGTGGTGGAGCTTCTGGGTCCATGTTCCATTTCTTGATCTGGTGCTCGTCATAGGAGTGTATTCAGCTTGTGAAGACAACTTATAATTTATGCACTCTATATGTAAAGTCTATTTCAATTTTTAAAAGTTTGCAAGAAAAAAAAAAATACCTCGAGGTTACCAAAGTAGCCATCCCAACTAACATTACAAGTTTCTACAAGTTGACCCTCAACAACCCTGGTGACACCATGCCAAAAGGAGACATCCAGTCTTTCTTCCCTCTCCCAGCAAGTCCATGACACTCCGGGGGAAACAGTGACACCCAGCACGGAGGCTGTCACTGACCATGCTCCAGGCCCCTGGGCTTGTTGATCAGCTCTGGAGGTGGGTGGCCAGCATTCAATCCTTACCTGGTGAGGACTGAGTCACACAATTCAGTGAGGTTGAAAATGCGTCTGTACTATTTCAAGCCCTTGTTGGAGTTTCACAGTCCACAGTACTCATCTTAGGTTTTAATCTGCTTGCATGTCTCTGTCATGGATTAAAAATGAACTAAAATGTAAAATGTTTAAATTTCCCTGAGTTAGGAATTAGGAGACCTT
The DNA here is from genome assembly GCA_963573855.1 of Lepilemur septentrionalis. Lineage (NCBI taxonomy): Eukaryota > Metazoa > Chordata > Mammalia > Primates > Lepilemuridae > Lepilemur > Lepilemur septentrionalis. The sequence goes on along the minus strand of CAUYMX010052572.1, from coordinate 770 downwards.
ACGAAGCTTTGTGTGAACATTTCTCAACCTGGAGAACATTACCTAGTTGTTGATCTTTTTTTTATCTTCTTTATACTTAGCTTTTAGGTGGGCTTGAGAAATGATTTTTCCTTCTATGAGACAACAGGTTTTGCAAGAGACGTATCAGGAAAAACCGTGGCCTTTGCTCTGGAATTAAACCTGGGGCACATGCACCACCCACACTCATGATAGAGGCATCGAATCTTCTGTCAAATGGTATTCCTAAGGCTGGGCTTCTGTGCTATTTAAACTAGATTATAAAATAGATGAAATCTTAGGAAGAATAAAATAGCAGATATCACTATTTTGAGTGTTTCTTGAACAGTGATCCATACACATCCAAGCCTAACACTCACCACCCACACGTTTATCTAAGAATTCTTTGCTGTTAATTCACAAACACTGAAAAAGTCTTTTAGAAAAAGACTAAGAACTATGTCTTGTTAAGCAGCAAACTGATGTTATATCCTAAGCACAAGGAAAATCTCTGCGTTAGACTGCGCCCAGCATTTATGTGCCATCTGCAGTCGGTCAGCTGTTTTCACGGTTCCTTTTGACAGTAGCGCAAGCGGCTCCTAATTTTCTGTTCACAGATATAAGTGCTAAGGATTTTAGCACCGTGTCCGTAGCTATCATATTTCTAAAATATCAAGTCAGCAGCTGGTGGCAAAAGAAACCATTGCTTTTTCATTATCTGTGACTTGGTATAATTGTTATTGTTAGCAATTGGTGGAAATTCAGGAATAGAC
>CAUYMX010052569.1:0-10011 GCA_963573855.1 Lepilemur septentrionalis | reverse complement strand
AGGAATGAAATCCTATCTTTTGCAGCAATATAGATGGAACTGGAGGTCATTATGTTAAGTGAAACAAGTCAGACACAAATATTGGCATGTTCTCATTCATAAATGAGAGCTAAATAATGTGTACACATGAACATAGACAGTACAGTGATAGACAATGGAGACTTGGAAGGGTGAGAGGGTGGTGGGGGTTAGATGATGAGAAATTATTTAATGGGTACACTATACATTATTTGGATGGTGGATACCCTAAAAACCCTGACCTGACCACTCTACAACCTATGTGTATAACAAAATTGCACTTTTATGCCATAAATTTATATAAATTTTTAAAAAGATGAACATACAATGAAAGGCACCAATATTAACTACATTTTTGACAAATAAATACTCACATATAAACTTAAAAAAAAAAACCCTAAACAAAACTTTTAATCCATGTGTCCTGGAATCCAACTCTTCTTCCACTTTTTACCCTTTTGTATGTTAGAATCCGTTAGTCTTCATGCAAAGTGTGTTAACAAACCCACAAGGAGGGTTCCATGTTGCCCTCTACACAGAAAGCCAATTACTGAGAAGACGAAGATTGTTAAGGAGAAAAGCATTTATTGCAGAAGAAGCCTCAACTAAGAGGGGGAGGTTATGAATTGCCACAAATCTGTCTCCCCAACCAATAGGGTCAAGGGTTTTTTCTGGAGGCAAAATGAATAATGCATGAGGGGTATGAGCATCATTGTGTGTTTGGGGTGGAGTGCAAGGCACACAAGGGCAGTGAGAAATCATGCTAGTACATATGTCCTATGATCAAAAATGGTGGATAAGTCCCTCCCAGGGTGGGGATTTTAGTATCATAATGAACTAGTGGTTAAGATTGATTGTTCTTTCAGTCTTGTGTGCAGGTTCAGTGGGTCTTTGGGCATGGTTTGTGGTGGAGTATCGCTTATCTTGTCTTCTCCAGACAAACAGGTGGTGTGAGGCTTTGTAGTTATCTCATGGCTTTCAAGGAGGTTCTTCTGTTCCTGGGAAAGAAAGTCAAAAGAGAATGCATCAGTGCAACAGAAAGTTACAAAGATCTGGTCAGCAAATTTTACTGAGAGTTCTCTATTTTCTGCTTAATTTGAGACTGTAGCTGCTAAGCTACCAGGGCTGAAATAAATCTTACTGTCAAGGCCACTTGGAGCTGCCAGCCCCAGCCATAATGTGAACACTGAAAACTCATTTGACATATGAGGGAACTAAAAACATTATTGAGAGAACATTTTCTTGTTTATAGAGCCAGTTATAAGTGTACTCCTATCACTCAAAATAACTACCACTGAATTATACATAATTCATTTGTAGTGTTGGTGTATGTCAAATAATATTTTTATTTTCCTTATATAATTCTTATCAAAAAACTTTTGACATAAATTTATATGATGGGATAGAACTTAAATAACATGATCATCATCATATTGGTAGCCTTCTTGAGTAGACCAGGCCACAAGCCAGCTGGGAATAATGTCAGCTGCAAAAGCTTTGGAGTCTGGCCTACTTGAGTTTGCCTCCTGGCTCCTCCATTTACTGCTGTATGGCCTCAGGCAAGTTACTTAGCCTCTCTGAGTCTATTTCCTCATCCTTAAAGTAAGGATAATAATGCCTTTTTAAAAGGGCTGTTGAAGTATTAAGTATGCTAATTATGTCAATTATCTGGCACATTGTCTAAAATTTTAGTTATATTAAAACTCATAGCTATTATTACTGTATAATTATCAGAGTTTAGTTATTATCCTAATATTGCCTTTCTTAATGGGGCAAATTTTTAGGCTTGTATGTGTTTCTGTAACAGAGGCAAAGACCTGAAAAGAGCAAAAATATTTTATGAGCTGTCTCTTTAAAACCCCCTCACCCTTTTTGATATCTAAAACCTGCATCCCTGCCTGAGACCAGTAATTAGAGGGGCGGGGAATGTTCTTTGCCTTTTTGTACCACAGGAGATGGCTTAATGAAATTGTCCAGGCAGAGGTCATGAGATTGTCTTTGTTGGAGATGGGATTGATCAGGACCATCAACTATAGTTAAAGAGAAATAGCCTCAGGCCAACTGCCTCCCCTTTAAAAGCTCTGTATTTCTGCTTATAGTCAGGACATTGGTACTTTAAGATGAGAGTCTGCCATCCTCCTCATTTGCCATAAAATTGATAAACTTCTTCCCTTCTCCTCAAACCACTTGTCCCCATTCTTTGTTTGGCTGTGGGGACAAGTACCAAACTTTCAGTAACAAAATTTGGTGTCTCTTAGTGGGCCCATTGGTGCCCTGGTGGAATGGCACCCCACAACTACTAGAATAGGTGGGGAGCAGCCCAGGTCAAGCCATGGGTAGGAGCATTGCCTTTTTGGGTAAGAGTGAGGGACTACCTCAGCAACTGCCAGAGCCTGTTTAGTTCCAGGGAACTCCTGTCTCTTTTCTCCAAATGAGATGCAGCTCTGACCGACTATAACCTTGTTGCGGAAAAGGAAATGGATTTGGGAAGTGTTGCAATGCCTTGGCCATTTGGGTAAGTTCCCCAGTGTGCACACTGAGAACCTTGATTCCACCCATTTGGGGAAGGTTTTCATATCCTCCTATCCTATGGCAAGACATTTGTTTGTAGGTGGCATTTCAGAGTAGAAGCCATGGTTGAGTGGAACTAGGGAACCTGGGAGATTCATCCTCTTTTGGATTTGGAGCTTGTTTGTACAGTTCTCAGGGAATCTAGGGAATTCATTCCCTTTTTGATTAGGAGATGTTGGTTCTTATTTGAGAATTTGGTTCTCATTTGAATGGTTCCCATTTGTTGTAAGGCCTTGGCATTAAGATTGTTTGCATTGGGAATTCCCTGTATCTTCTGTGTTTGTTGTTTGTGAATTTTGTTTAAGGCCTTGGCATAAGATGATTTGTGCTGGGAATTCCCTGTATTGTCTACTTATCATGTTGTGTTTGTTGTTGTTTGTCAATACAGGAGGCTCTGTTTCTATTCCATCTGAAAGCCACTTGGCGAGATTCTTGGCTGAATGGCCCACTTATAGCTACAAGTCTATGTCTAAAAGAGAATAGTTTTATTGTAATCCAATGTATTAATATGTGTTGGAGTGTGAGGAGAAGTGGCTGTTGAATGGAACCTTAAATTATTATACTATTTTACAACTGAAATTATTTTTTCGAAGGTCAGGTAAATTGGACAAGATCCCATATGCACAATCTTTCATGCAATTGCATAATAAAGAGGCTAAAAGGCTGTGTGATAAAACTGGGCAGGGATCAGTTGGATCTCATGAACCTGCTCCCCACCTGCCGGGGAGATGCCACAGGCTCAGCCGTGCTCGAGGTTGTACTACTAGGGCCCCTGATGTGGTGATGATGCAGTGCATTAATGGGGGCAGCTTTCCCCCTGCTGGAGGCCTGCAGCTTGCCCAGGAAGTGGCACTGTGCGGAGCCATAGCCAGAGCAACTGCCACTACTGCTGCCCACCACCACTGCCACTATCTTGGCACCATGGGGAGGCCACGCCCACTAGGTTATGGCTCAGGAGTAGGAATGGTCTCTCTGAAGACCCAGGAGGGAATTCAGTTTGGCCAGAGGGCACCCATAGACAGGGCAGGGCAATTTCCATTATAGCAATATCGGATGGGGGCTTGAATGCATAAAGACAGCCAGCAGAGTATTATTGGACTTACACAAATTGGGATCCTAATGTAGATGCAGATGGTGTGAGAATAAATCATTATCAAAAGTGTATTCTAGAAGGTATCTGGAGGGGAGTGCCTAGACAGAAGAGTTTAAACAAGACCCAAGAATTATTTTAAAAAAAAAAAGCTACTTAAGATCCCTCTGAATTTTTTGAATATATCTATCAGAAATATCAGAGATGTACAGATGTGGATTCAGAGGCCCCCCAAAATATACACTTGATTAATATGATTTTTATAGGGCAAAGTGCTTCAGATATGTGGAGGAAGCTGCAGCATGTGGAAGGGACAATTGGCATGAATCCCTTGCAGCTTGCTGCTATTGCCTTTAAAGTATATAATGCTAGGGAAGAACAGAATCTGAAACTTGTGTGTGTTCTCTTAGCTGCACCAACCAAGGGTCCTTTGATATAGTCAGAAGGAAAAGGTGAAAAAGTCACCCCAGGTTGATGTACAGTGTGCTTTTTGTAAAAACGAAGAACATTGGAAAAAATACTGCCCCAAATTGCAAAGGACTCCAGGTAACAAGAAACCCCCAGGAGAGCAAATTTTTTTTTTTTTAAGTCCAGGACTTAGACAATGAAAGGAGGGGCCCTGGAGCCCCCTGCCTCACTAGTGGCTCCAATCCAAATATCCCCACAGGGGCCATGGGTGCAACTGACTGTGGGGACTCAATTGTTGCCACGCCATTTGGGCAGAAGCAGTCTGCCCACCCCAGCTGCTATCATGGCATTCTGTGAGCCAGGCAGGGAGTAAGGCACTGGTGAGGCAGCTGTAGGAAAGTGGCAGTTGAGGAACTCATCACAGTGGCCCAGGAGGCAGATCCCAGAGCCGCTCCTACTACTGCTTTCACCACTGAATCTGGTGGACCTGGGAAAGCAGCAGGAACACTGGGAGCTCTTGCAGAAGTGGCAGAAGCTCATCTCTGGAGGTACTGCCAAGCTCCTGCTGGATGAATACCAGGGCCTGGTGAAGCATACAGGAAACTGCCATTGCAGTGCATTTTGCTTTGAAGTTTGGGCCTCAGCAGACCTGCACATCATTGCAGAATTTCCAAGAAGAAAGCTATCAAAAAGTGAGTAAGTCCATATAGATTGATGGGCCCTTGAGACATGCAGAATTTAAGTTCCCCATACCAATGAGTATAGAATCATGCAGGATCTATGTACCATTAATAATATTGTACAAGTGACTATGAATGGTACTCAGTTGCATTTGAGTGACAGGATCCTGGGATTAGGGTGGCCTGCAGTGCTGCTGGACTGTATTAGTGAGAGCTTAGCAGGGGACTTGCAGAACCTGCAATTGGACAGATGTGCAAATAGAGGTTACTTATTTGGGATTCCAAACTAACAGAGAAACCCACGGCAACTGTGTGGGTTCCTAGGAATGACAGGGTTGTGTCACATCTGGATCCCAAATTTTGGACTAACAGCAAAGCCCTTGGATGGGGCCCTTAAAAAGACAGATGTGGAGCCCCTGATCTGGACTACAGACTGTCAGAATGATTTTGAATAACTAAAGCAGAGTCTTATGACTGTCCCTGCTTTGGGGTTGCCTGACTTGGAGAAGGAATTTAAATTATATGTTCATTAAAAATAAGGAATGAGCCTTGGAGTCTTAGTACAGATGCTGGGAGACATCCCATGGCCAGTGGCATACTTGTCAAATCCACCGGACAATGTTGTAAAATGTAGTAGCAGCTACTTGTGAGTTGTTATTAAAGACTGTGTCTACTCCCAATCCTGTCCCCCTATTACCAGCCAAAGAGAACAAGCCTTTGCAACATGACTGTTTAGAGGATCTGGAGGCTATCTATTCTAGGAAAGTGGATCTGTTAGATCAGCTAATGTCAGGGCCAGGTTGGGATCTTTTCACCAATGCGAGCAGCTTTATGGACTCATTCTCCTACCTGAAGTCTTGGTGTGGCCTTTTATGAGGCATCTACATGAAGGCACACATTATGGGCATGATGCCTTAATAGATTTGGTAGGACCTCATTTAAGAGGATCCTGTTTGCAGCAAACTATGAGCTTGAAACAATCTGAAGATAGAAAAACAACCTGCTGCATGGGAAAACCAACATGTGGGGACTCACCCTTTTAACTATTGGCAAATTGATTTCACTCAGATGCCTAAACTTGTATTAGTAGATACATTTTCAGGCAGGGTAGAGGCTTATCCTTCCATAATGGAGAGAGTGTCTGAAGTTACCAGAATCTTTCTGAAGGAACTCACTCCAAGATGGGTTCCTACCAGTAGCTGCTGGCCTGGTTCCTACTGTACCTTCACTGAGTTCCTTCATGTGTATGACAGTGCAGAGTAGGAACAGGCCTTGGAGGATGATGGGATGGTAGGTGTCAGCAGTCCAGGGAAAGCAGCCAAGCAAATGGAAAATGGCATGCTAGTGATGGGTGCTGTGGGAAGGAAGCTGCAGAGACAAGCTCAGTAGCTTGTCCTTCTACAACATGGAAGTCAGCATTCAGTGCAGAGAGAATGGCATGCTAATGATGGATGCTGTGGGAAGGAAGCTGCAGAGACAAGCTCAGTAGCTTGTCCTTCTACAACATGGAAGTCAGCAGGCTCTGGACCAACAACCCCATTGTCAGTCGGACCCAGGAGTACACTAAAGTCCATCTGCACATCTGTGGAGCCTTGGCATTTTGCAAGGTATCATCGTGTTTGGCTACTCCATGGCAGTGTCCATCAGGGGAATCTTTGCTTCTTACCATCTGCACCTGGATCTGAAGCACAATGTCCTGTGGTCCTCCATGAGCTTCCCTCAGTGGGAAGGGGTGAATCATTTCTCCAAGGAGCTGGACATGGTGGACTCAATAATGTTTATAGGCTTCCTTCTTCCATACAGAGTGATAATGGGCCCTCCTTTGTATTGGAGGTACCAAGCAAGTAAGCAATGCCCTACATCTAGAACGGAAACTGCATGCATCCTGGAATAGATGCAGGAAGCCCATCTAAAGTGGGACAAGATATTGCCACTTGCCCTCCTCCAGATAAGGGTAGCCCCTAGAAGCAGGCTTAAGTTAAGCCCCTGGGAAATATTAATAGTTTATGGGAAATCCTTCCTAGTACCCCAAGGTCAGTATGGTAATATAATCATAGGTGAAGAAAAAAAGTAAAGCAATATATCAAATACTAACCACTATGCATGAGTTTGCCTCTTTCAGGTCTCCACTCCCACTGGAAGCAGAGAAGTGGAAGAGACATTATGAAGCACCTCTAACAACTTGCACCTTGTTAAAATTGTCAGGAGTAAAAACCTTGGGTCCATCATACCAGAATAAAGAGGTATCCTGTGGAAGAAGAGGACCCAAGCCCCAGTAGATGGACCAGGCTTTAGGTAATCTAAACTGTCTGTTTGAGAAGAAGGAAAAATGAAAATGTCGATATTTTTTCTAACCTTTCTTTGGTTATTTCTTCTGTCTATAGGATGGAAAGATTACTCCTTAGTAAAGATTTCCCAGGTTATTGCCTCTTCTGCTGATCTGTCTCACTGCTGAATTTGTAATCCTAAACCTCATTCAGTGCAGGTATTCCTATATATGATTTCTGAATTTGCGGAAGCCAGTCTTTTGGATCACCTACAGGACACAACTAATGGCTCTGTACTCAGAGGTCTCATGTTTATTTCTAACCCAGCCCTGTACTGGACATTGTATTCAAAGAGACAGTAAGGACCCACAGTCCTACTGATGTCTTAGATACCAAGTGGAGTAAAATCTCTCCTATCAGGGATCTTCCTCCATTTCACCTTGTCAATCTCATGGTTGTAGTTGTTGCCTTTGCCCTTTTCTCCTGGTAATTTGTTGAATTCTTTATTTTTGTAAATCTACTACCAAAGCTTTGCAATGGCATAAATAAGTATAAACCTTCCATCTAAAACATTACCCTAATTCAGCAGGAATTCGCTCAATGATAATGTCACCCTTTCTCCCATAGATGTGGAAGGATAAAATTGACAGTGGGGAATATGTAACAAAGGCAAAGTCCTGGAAAAGAGCAAAACTGTTTTACAAGATGTTTATTTAAAACCCCATCACCCTTTGGGGGAACTAAAAATGTCATCTCTGCCCAAGGCCAGGAATCAGAGGGGCAAGGTAGTGTTCTTTGTTTTTTTGTACCAGAAGAGATGGCTTAATCAAATTGTCTGGGCAAAGTTCATGAGACTGTCTTTACTAGAGATGATGTTGATCAAGACCATCAACTACAGTTAAACAGCAATAACCCCCCTTTAAAAGTTCTATATTTCTGCTTATAGTCAGGATGTTGGTACTTTAAGATGAAAGTCTGCCACCCTTCTCATTTCCTGGTAAATTAATAAACTTCTCTTTCCTTCTCCTCAAACCACTTGTCCTTGTTCTTCATTTGGCTGTGGGGACAAGTACTAAACTTTCAGTAACATTTCTAGAAAGGGAGGATCTGAGAATGTAAATGTCTTTTCCTCTTTCAAGAACTTTTCCTCTTAGGGGTTATTTCCCGGGAGACCTCATAAAGAATGATGAGAGTCCTATAGGATACAGTATAATCTGGGTCCTGCCTGATTCCCTTTCTTTTCTTTTCTTTCTTTCTTTTTTTTTTTTTTTTTTTTTTGAGACAGAGTCTCACTCTGTTGCTGGGGCTAGAGTGCCGTGGCATAAGCCTAGCTCACAGCAACCTCAAATTCTTGGGCTTAAGCAATCCTTCTGCCTCAGCCTCCTGAGTAGCTGGGACTACAAGCATGCACCATCATGTCTGGCTAATTTTTTCTATATATTTTTAGTTGGCCAATTACTTTCTTTCTATTTTTAGTAGAGATGGGGTCTCACTCTTGCTCAGGCTGGTCTCAAACTCCTGACCTTGAGCCATCCTCCCACCTCGGCCTCCCAGAGTGCTAGGATTACAGGCATGAGCCACCACACCCAGCCTGATTCCCTTTCTAAACTTTGGAAAATGATGGTAGCTTTTCATGTCTTTTAGACAAAGCACAACTTCAAGGAAATTGTGACACTTGAGTAGACTTCCTTCAAATATTGTCTTCTGCTTTTTTATTTCCTCTGTATTTTTAGACCTAATGAATGGGAACCTTACTAGAAAAACATAGCAAAAGAAGCAGGGACATGATAATAAGAAAGTAGGTAAGGGAATGGGATAGGGGTGGGGGCAGGCCATGCTACTAAATGGTTGAAAATCAAAACATTGCATTTATCCCTTTCTCTTTTTGTCCCCAGCTAACTTCAGGTGTACTTTGTTATGTGCTCTTTCTCCCTCAAATTAAATATGATCTGCCACCTGAAGTCACATTTAATATTTAATATGACTTCATTTTGGAGGCATAGTTAGGGACTTGGTTAGGGTTTTGGAGGCCTACCTATAGGAGATTTTCGACAGAGAAGCTCCTAGAGATGTGTTTGTGACCTGTGGCCTTTCCTAGCCCCAGCTTGATCTTAGAAGTTGAAGCCTACCTGGCAGCTTGAGCACTAATCTTTCTCTCTTTCTTGCTACACTTTCTGATTATTCTCTCCTCTTTATCTCCTTAGATGTCAAGGTTCTCAAGCCCAATTCCCAGATGTCTTTTCTTCTTAAGCTTTCCCACCATGCTGGAGTATTTAGTTTCTGTGTGTTTGTATGGTTTCCCAAGTTCCCCTTGTTATTAATTTCTAATTTTATTCCATTATAGTCTGAGAAGATACTTGAGATGATTTCAATTTTTAAAAATTTGGTGAGAATTTTTTTTTGTTTCCTAGCATATGATGTATGCTGGAGAATGTTCCTTGTGCTGATGAGAAGAATGTGTATTTCGTAGCAATTGGATGAAATCTTCAGTTTAAATGTGCAGTTTAAATCCAATATTTCTTTGTCAATTTTCATGTAGATGATCTGTCTAATGCTGAGAGTGGGATGTTGAAATCTTTAGCATTACTGTATTTGAGTCTATCTCTTCTTTTAGATCTAATATTTGTTTTATATGTCTGGGTGCTCCAGTGTTGGCAGCATATATGTTTAGAATTGTTACATCTTGTTGCTGAATTGATCCCTTTATTATTATAAAGTGATGTTCTTTGTCTCTTTTTATTGTTTTTGACTTAAAAGTATCTTTTATCTGGTATAAATGCAGCTACTCCTGCTTGTATGGACTATCTTTTTCCATCCCTTTACTTTTTCACTCCATTTTTTTTTTTTTTTTTTTTTGAGACAGAGTCTCACTCTGTTGCCTGGGCTGTAGAGTGCCGTGGCATCAGCCTAGCTCACAGCAACCTCAAACTCCTGGGCTCAAGCAATCCTTCTGCCTCAGCCTCCCGAGTAGCTGGGA
>CAUYMX010052567.1:0-26444 GCA_963573855.1 Lepilemur septentrionalis | reverse complement strand
GCACAGACTCCTCAGGACCCTGTGCCGGGAGGGCTCGGAGCAGCCCTCGTTGTCATCAGACGGCAGGAAGGTGGACACATAGGCCATGAAGATGTCAGTGCTGTTTTTGGGAGTCTCCAAGACTGCCTGGCCTCTCTCCATCTGCTTCTTCAGCCAGGAGCAGACCACCCAGCAAATGCCTGGAACCTGACATGCTTTGTAGAGAATGGCATTTCCTGCTACAACTTCAAAGGCATTCCTGGCTTGCTCCTCATCCTTGAAGTAGGACCTGAAATAGCTCCTCCTCTCCTCCTCAGAGAAACCTAGGATAAGGACATGGCATGCTTCTTTTAGCAAGGGCTCCAGATTTTGCAAAGCCAGGGGCCGGGTGGTGATGAGCAGGGAGCATGTGGGAAGTATCCTTCTCCTAATTAGAAGGTGCAGCAGGTCCTCCTTGGGACTCGAACTCCACTTCTTCAACTGTTTCTCAAAGGGCCTCTGCAGCTCATCAAAGCCATCCAGGATGAACAGGAGCTGCTCTGGCTGCCTCAGAATCTCTGTGACGGGGGCTTGACTGTCCTCACAACACCAGAAGAGAAGCTGCTCGATTTTGCCCTTGGGCAGCAGGACCACTTCTTTGCAGCTCACATAAAAGACATAATCAAACTGGCCTGGGTACAGGGTACCTGTGGCCCAGTCCAGCACCATTTTCTTGGCCAGGGTTGTCTTCCCAATGCCAGCAAACCCCTGTAGCACCACTACAAATGGAGCTGTGTAGGGCTTTTCCCCTAAACCAAATAGAGCTTCCACCATGACAGAGTCCAGCTCCTGCTCCAAGATGGGACAGGCAGATAATTCTGGGCTCCCTGAGCTGGGCTTGGCCACCAGGAGCAGCTGGATGTAGCTGCTGTCAACCTCCCCTTCTTTCCTCTTCTGTGGGCAGCACACATGTTCTCGGTATATTTCTCTGTAATCTGAGCCAGAAAAATGGGATATTAGGTGGTGAAATGAGAATTTAAAAAAGCAAAATGGACCCTCTAAACTCTGACTTACTCTTTGTTCTCATCTTCTATGTTCCCTGACTTGCATCTCCCTGAAGATTTTAGTGCTGGCTTCATAAGGAGAGGCCCCGTAAGTGCATATAAGTGTGTGTGTACGCGTGTGTGGTGTGTATGTTCACATGTGTGTGCGTGTGAGGGTGTGTCGTGTGTGTGGGTATTTGTGGGATGTGTGTGGATGTTTGCATCCACATGTGCTCATAGGAACGTGCTCGTGGAAGCTGCAGGTTGTGCAGAAAGGCATGTCAGGCAGCATCAGCAAGTGTGTTTGTAGAATACATGTAAGAGCAAAAGTTTCTGTGTGTGACAATGCATAAATGTCTGGTGTTCACGGGAAATGTTGCCAGGTGAAGAGTTAGGGACAGAGAGAGGAGAAAGGAAAGGGACGCTGAAGCATGCTGAGGGACTATAGGCCTGTTCCTGGGAAAGGACGGGCCAGATGCTAAAGATAAACCGGCTTCCGAGCAGCACCTGCGACTTGGAGTCCATGACACCCTCCCATTTTTCTGTGGCAGAGGAGCTTCAGGCATGAAAGGAGCCTACAGGAGGGAGCACAGGCACCGACAGATCCTCCCTCCTCCCCAGCACCCCACGAGAAGGAACAGGAGGCTCCACGCCCACCCCACTCTCTAGGGTGGTTCTGTGAGAGATCACGGGCACAGAAGACTGAAAGAAGCAGCCTGAGCTGCCTGCCAGGAAGCAGCTGGGGCAGGTCCCAGCCTCGCCGCGCCCTGAGGCGATTTCTCCTGGTTTTTGGAAATCCCATCATCCCAGATCTCTAAGCCCCTTTCTTCACACGGTCCCCTTCTCTGACATTGCAGCTGGAGGTAGGAGATGGGATGTTATGGCCATAAAATACTGTAGTCTTCTGATACATAAACTCCAACTTTCAGCTCAGGCCCCCACCCGACAGTTGTTAGAATCCTCAGCTGGAGACCACCCAGGACCCTGAGGCATTGGAGACACCCAGGAAGGCAGAGGCCAGGACGGCAGAAGGCACAAACTACTGGCTGTGGTAGTGTCTGGAAATGCTATGAGGGTGGGGAGCCCCAGAACCACCCCACCCTCCCATTTCTCCTTCACACTCACCACTCAGACAAATGAGGCTGAGCTGGTCCACGAGTTCCAACAGGTTCTTGACCTTCAAGACCTTGAGCACCACTCTCACAGCCTCCCGTGCTCCATACATTAAAATCAGTTTAGATGCCAGGTCCACCCGACTCAGACCCTCCAGCTCCCCTCGGGCCATGTGGGGCTGGCCCTCAGGCAGGGCCATATCCCGTAATTGGAACTTTAATATCTTGAAATTGTTCTCCTCAAGTTCACTTAGAGCCCAGAGCAATGCCTTCTGGGGGTCACTAGGCAGGACCATGGTGAAGGGTCAAGTTCAGACCAGTGACCTGGAGAAGGAGGTGAGAGCAGAGGTCCACTGCTGACAGGAGAGCAACCTGAAGGCACCTTTCTGGGTGCTTGGCAAGCTGCAGAGTGGAGGCCAGGGACAGATGAGAGGTGTGCAAAGTTCCAAGAAAGTTAAGCAGGTAAGACAGCAGAGGAATTTCCCTAGTTATTCCCCTCTGCCTTTTTATCGGTAACAGGTGTGGCATCTGTCAGGTGGCATTCGTGTGAGCAAATAGGAATATTTTGGAAGTGTTGGCCTCTCCCTCTCTCCCTCCCTCTTTCCCTCTCTCCCTCCCTCTCTCCCTCTCCTCCTCTCTCTCTCCCTCTCCATCTCTCTCCTCCTTCATCTCTATCTCTGTCTCTCTCTCTCTCCTCCCTCCTTTCTCCTCTCCCTCTCATACACATTCTTTTTTAGGCCCACTATGCTCCTTAGATAGATGGGTTATGAAACAAATTTGTTTCTAAGTTTCATTTTAAGTTTTAAAACTGAGCCCGTCCTTGGCCGTGTGAACCTATCCAGAGCTGGTGCACATTGGCTGGGACCGCTGAGGCTCGGCAAGAAGGTCAAACTCTACACTCACATGGGCCTCACACCTCAGCCGCATGGACTCAGGCACACACAATTTCAAAGCTGAAAGTTTTCTCATTCAGATAAGGAGACACATGCAAACACCAATCAGAAGAGGAATGCCCCCGTTGAGTGCCTACTTTGTGCCAGGTGGTTTACATACAGTGTCCTTTTTCATCATCCCAGAAACCATTTTAGGTACTGCTCCAGACAAGAAATTCTGCAGTCAGAGGAAAATGGTTTTCCAGAGTATTCCAGAGCTAGGCCACTGGGCAAAGAAGTGGAATTTAAACTGTGATCTATGACCTGGGTGGATGAAGAGAGACAGAAAGAATCAAAAAATAAAGACACAGACAACAGACCCAGAATCCAGGAAGTTGGGCTAAATACAACCAGAAACTGAAGACATTTATACATACTCACATAGAAAAGAAAGGATATCAAGATTTTGAGTTATGTTTAAAATATGGAACTAACATGTAGGCAGGGTGGTAGTCATTAGAAAAAGGAAAACAACAATTAATAGAAAGCTCTCAACATTATACTTGTGATCTAAGGCCAATGGGGAACCCATCTCAGTAGCACAATGCCACATTTGTCACAGGGGGTGCTCAAAGGAGTATTTGGGAATGGAGAAAGTTACTGCAATTCAAATATAAGCATTTTGGCCACATACTGCCAGGAGAGAGAAATGTTCGGAAGGTGTCAGGACACATGGGACTTTGGCTGCCAGTCACAGGCCAGTTTGGAAAAACAGGCCTGGTAAAGAGGGGTGTTTGACAACAAAGCCTCTGCTGCATAAGAAGACTCAGGGCTCCCCTGCCACTCTCTGATGTTGGCAAAGCTCATTGAGGAAAGAGGAGAAGACAACACTAGAAGCTGCCAAAGAGATGTCTAGTGTAGGCGGTTCACCCCAGCTCAGACGGGGGGAGCTGGAGGTGAGGCCGGGATGACTCAGCTCCCCGATGCAGGAGCTCAGCGAGCAAGGCCCTGGGCACTGGGATGAAACAGATCCTGTTTCTGGTCAGACAGCTCTGCAGGCCATGCCTGGGTCCACTTAGCCCAAACTCACTAGTTCACTTATGTTTGCTGGTGTGGTATTTAAAATATAGGTGTGACCCCCAGACACCTACTGCACACCACATGTACAAGTGGGACTGGAACAGAAGAAGGACCCACCAAGCCTCTGTGAAGCAGAAACACCCACACACTCCATCTCACTGTCTGTGGGCTGAGCAGCTGCTCGCCAGTGGGGACATGATCTCATTCCTCCATAAAGTTAAGAAACAAGGGAGGGGCCAAAGGCATGAATTCTCTGTCAGCAAGAGGAAACTGCCCAGCAGCCTTTCCATCTCGCTCCCTGAGGGCCCCAGCTCCCTTCTGCAACCAGACCCAGTCCAGGCTGGGGCAGTTTCACTAGAGAAACAAAAGAATCGGAGCACTGTCTCCATCACATCCTCAGACATGGCACCATTTCTGTAAGTTACTGAAGCAACTAGACAATGTGCTCAACCAAAATGAAAAAGGAAGAAGACAGGAGCTCTATGAAATACGAATCCAAACAAAGAGGAACACAAATTCCTGGCAGCAGCTGGGTAGCCTGGGAGAGAGGCCCTAAAAGCCCTGCACAGAGTGGATTTCCCTGAAAGAATGCCTCCAAGAGAAGAGGATAGATAAGTTACCTGATGCTCTTGGCTTTCTGAAAAACCTACTGAGAGCCTCCTAGGAGGTAGGAAAAGCTAGCAGTAAGTTCCAAGAAAACTAGATAAATAAAAGGAAAATAAGGAAATACTAGCTAAAGGAAAAACAAAAAATAAGACAAGAAATGTAACAGTAAACTAAAACACTCAGGTGTGAATACTATTTGCAGAGAAATAATAATGTGGCCAGGCAAAGTGGCTCACACCTATAATTCCAGCAGTTTGGGAGGCCAAGGCAGGATGATCACTGAAGGCCAGGAGTTCAAGACCAGCCTGGGCAACATAGTGAGACACCTCCCTCCACCCCATTTCTGAAAAACTTCTTTAAAATATCAGCCAGTCTCAGTGGCATGTGCCTGTAGTCCCAGCTACTTAAGAGTCTGAGGCAGGAGGATGGCTTGAGCCAAAGAGTTTGAGGTTGTCATGAGTTATTGTACTTCAGCCTGGGTGATAGAGTAAGACTCTGTCTCTATAAAAATAGAATAAAAAAATAATAATGTGACCACTGAATATTGATCTATCTAAAATTTATAATATAAATATATGTTACATATTATATTATATTATATATAATATAAATATAATACTGAAGGGATAGTGGTAGAATGTACTAGAATAGGAAGTCAATTTATAATACCTAAAATTGATGAATCAAAAGGTAGTGAGATACAGTGTATATATTATTTAGAATAAAGGTCAGAGAATCACAAAGGCATAAGAATCCGTTTTAATTAGAGGGTGGAGGCTGGAGATGAAACGAGGCCTTGCTTCCTGTAAAGCTGGCCTGGCTATGGGCTAAACTAACAACTGGGGCCACTGAGTACCAGAAACAGAAGGGGCAGAGACAAAAGAAACAGAGACCACAGGTGGAAACAGAGATAACAACATAAAGAGTCAAAGAAGAGACACACAGAGATATCAGGAAAAGACATGAGCAAGTAATACGGGAAGTCAGAGAGACAAATGAAGCTAGGTAGGCATGGTCTCTCTCTCTCTCTGTCTCTGTCTCTCTCTCTCTCTCACACACACACCCCTCTACACACTCACTCTATACATATAGTTTTCCTTGACAGCAAACTCTTTAGAAACAAGGGTAACTAGAAA
The DNA here is from genome assembly GCA_963573855.1 of Lepilemur septentrionalis. NCBI lineage: Eukaryota > Metazoa > Chordata > Mammalia > Primates > Lepilemuridae > Lepilemur > Lepilemur septentrionalis. Next base: position 20,637 of record CAUYMX010052567.1, on the reverse strand, counting down.
TACGTATGAAGGAATTGGAGTTTGAGACAACCTACTAGAGTTCCCTGCCCTTATTACAGCTTTCCCCACCCATGAGGGAGGCAGATACCACGGCAAAGTTGAGTGCACACCTTCACTCTCCTGCTTCCAGGCCTCCTTCTGCCTGACACAGGAAGGGCCCAGCCCCAGGCCATCCCCTGCTGTGCAAGGGCCCTTTGAGAAGGTGCTCCCAGGATGTCCCGGTGGTCACTGTCTTCTGCGTTACAACTTGGTCAGTGTTGATGGAGTGAGCAGGTGGGGCTGGGAAGCTGAAAGCTCCTCTTGAGACAGGGGCTCCATAGCCATTCTGGAGTTATCTGTCTCTGTTGCTAGAGGTTGTCTTTTCTCCAGGGTATTGCCACATGACCTTGTAGGAAAAGGAAGTCTTCAACCTCCCCAGTGACTTAGCCAGTGCTAGCAAGACGGTGGTCAGAAGAACAGGCAGGCAAGGCACATGATAAATTACAGGATGCAGGACAAGCCCATGGCCCACCAACACATCTCTGTGTTCAGGCAGGAAGGTGGTGCCGTGGCCTGCTCAGGCCTGCTTTTCTGGGGCTTGTTCACAGGACTGAGGTAACCTGGATAAGGGTGAAGCCTGCATTGAGATAAAAGGGCCTGTGAGATGGAAGCAGGGGATTACCCAAAACGGCCAAATGCAGTATCACCAGTAAGAGGAGTATGAAACCTAGTCAGAGAGAGAAGCTGGAGATCAGGGCCAGATTGTGACATGAAGGGCAACTTCCATAAATGAGAAATGGAGTTAACGTTAGAGGGAAAGAAGTCAGTTTCCCCAGGGATAGAAAGTAGAGATTAGGAAGGGTTGGTCCAGATCCACAGAGCTACATTGGGATGTAGGCTCTAGGTTAAGATATTAAGATGTTCTCTTCTTCCTGAGAAAGTACCTTTCTCACAGGAAATTTATGTCCTGCTTTTATGCAGAAAGGGAGAAGCAGGGAGCCCCGTCTGTATCTGCTGCTTCTCAGTTGCCTTCAGATCAAAATAGTCGATATCTCAAAGCAGCATACTTCAGTGTGGTGGGATCTGATCCCCTTCCGCCTCAGGAATGAGCTCTGAATGGAACTCTCATTCACTTTTGCTAAGAATGTAAAATGTTGCAACCAGTTTGATAGCTTCTTTTGTTATTATTATTATTTCAAAATATTAAGTATCCATGCTTTTGTTACACGGATACTTTGTATAATGCTTAAGCTGAGGCTTTTAGGATACCCCTCACAAGAGTTTCTTATAAAATTAAACACTCACCTATCCTATGACCTAGGCATCCCATTCCTAGGTAATTTACCCAAGAGAAAAGAAAACATATTGCCACACAAAGACTTATACACGAATGTTCAGAACAGCACTATTCACAATAGCCAAAAATTGGAAACAAATCAAGTATCCATCAACAAGGGAGTGGATAAACAAACTGTGGCTGATCCACCCAATGAAAGATTATTCATCAGTGAACCCTTGAAACTCACATTGGTAAATCTCGCAAGCATTGTACTGTGAGAAAGAAGCCAGACACAAAGAATTCAAACTGCATTATTCCATTTCCATGAAAACCAGTCTGTAAGGATACGGAGCAGTGGTGCCTGCTACAAGGTGTGAAACGGGGCATTGACTACAAAGGGGAACAGGGCACTTTGGGGGTGAGGAGATGTTCTGTGTCTTGATTGTGGTGGTGGATACACAGCTCAAGACTTTGTCAAAACTCACTGAGCTATACATTTTCAATAGAGGCAGTTTGTTGTACATAAATTATACCTCAGTAATGTTGGCTAATTTAAAATAAAAAAGAATGAACTCTGATAACTAAACTGTGCAGTTTTCAGTATCATGGCTCATACTAGAACCTCCCATTCATCAACAACTAGAGCCTGAAAATGATACTCTCAGGCATTGCTAATCTCACAAACCTAAGAGAAGTCTGCAGGGACCATTCGCTTCCCCAACCAAACAGATAATTGTGAGCTTCTCCTAAAGTGTCCAAGGCCACTAATCAGGAACCACATCTCTTGGTGGATAGGAATCAAAGAGGGATCACCCTGGAGCCTGGGCAGGAATATCCTTGCCAGGGCAGGGTGGCTAAAAGCTAAGGCTGCAGACATGGGGAGCCTGAGCACTGACACAGAGCACCTCGGGGGCAGCCTTGCAGGAAGGGGAGGTAGGGAGGGAGAGATGCCTCTTAGGCCACAGTCCTCTATCAACACTGCACTGAACTTCAGAACTGCAGAGATGTGGTGGCGGCTAAGCGTGACCACCCTCTCTTAGTCCAAGTCTTCTAAAAAAGTCTAAAGTGACCCCACCAATGAGAAGAAGCAAGCTGTCTCAATGGGAAAGCTTCCCCCATTAGTCCTCAGTGACTACCACTAATACGCCAAGCAATGAACTCATAGCCTTGAAATTCTGAGTAAGATTAAGTAAAAGCAAGAAACAAAGATTCAGGCCACCAAGAAGTATAAATGTTAGACTTGTCAGCTTTCAAGGAAACATTTAAAAAGATAAAAGATGTTAGTTACTACGATGATAAGCTTCCGACAAGAAACTATGAAGATAGGACATTGCTATGAACTGATTTAAAAAGAAGAAACTATGAAGAAAAAAATAGATTTGTAAAAAAAACTTTTATATAAAAAGAAAGAAAAGAAAACAGAACTTATAAAAATGAAATATAATTATTGAAACCTAAAATGCAACATAAATAGCAGTCGAAGCGAGAATTAGTGAGCTGAAGATATAGCCAAAGAATCCAGACAGCAGCAAAAAGGGATAGGAGATAGAAAATATGAAAGAGAGCTTAAGAGACATGGAGAATAGAGCAGGGAGAGGCAATATTAAGAACAAATAGTGTAAAATTTCCAGAACAAATATAAAAAGCATGGATGTGCAGATCCAGGGAGGACAAGGTATCCCAAGCAGAATACATGACAAAAATGGCATGCTTGAAACTCTTCTATCCTAAATTATCTGCCTCTCAACCCTGCTGTTCCCCTGGCTACTGCCCTAAATGTCTCCTTTCTTTCCCAGATGACTCCTTGAAAGAGTAGCCAGCACTCGCTGCTTTCAGATCAAACTGGCTATTCTATCACCCCTGAATTCTAGTTTCTGTCCCACCCCGTCCTCAAGTCCACTGATACTGCTCTACTGGGATTGCTGAAGGCTCCAGGTCCTCAAATACAAGTGTCTCTTTTCAATCCTCTTCTGATAGGATGTTTGCCTCTGTTTGGGAGAATTAAAAGATAGAATGTGAGTCTGTGAGTCTACTCAGAGCATTTATAGGGGAAGCAGGATCATGTGAACTCTAATTACGGAAATTAGCTCCAAGGAGAAATAAATTCTTGGGCATAAGAGTCAGGGCTAAGAGGTCCAACCTCACCCACCCACTTTGCCAACTGGATACTGGGACTTTACCTAGTTGAGGAAATTGACAGATTTGTTTGTTTGTTTATTTATTTGTTTGTTTGTTTTTGCAGGCATATGTTATCATCCCCATTATACCAAAAAGGAAATTGAGGCTCAGAAAAAACTTGTTGATTACCCCAAGTTACACAGTGAGTTAGGATCAGAGCCTTCCATCACATAGTAATGACAATAGCTATGACTTAATAACTGTTAATGAACCCACAAGGGGGGTTTCACTGTTGCTCACCACACAGAAAGCCAATTACTGAGACAAATGAGGACTGTTGAGGAAGAAAGGATTTATTTCAATGGACAAGTTAATTGGGAGGGGAAGGTATGAACTGCCTCAAATCTGCCTCCCAGATCAACAGGGTCAGGGGTTTTTCTACAGTTAAAATGAATAATGCATGAAGGTAGTGAGCATCATTACCTGTTTGGGGTGGAGTGCAGGGCACACAAGTGCAGTGACAAACCATGCTAGTACATACATCCCATGATCAAAAAATGGCTGATAAGTCCCTCCCAGGGTGGGGATTTTAGTATTATAATGAGCTAAAGGTTAATATTGGTCATTCTTTCAGCTTTGTTAACAGGCTCAGTGGGTCCTTGAGTACAGTCTTTGGTGGAGTATTGTTTGTCTTGTCTTCTCCAGACAAACAGGTGGTGTGAGGTTTGTAGTTATCTTGTGACTGCAAGGAGGCTGCCATTTCTGGGAAAGAAACGCAAAAGGGAATGCATTAGTGTGACAGAAAGTTACAAAGTTCTGGTCAGCAAATCTTACTGGCCTGGGAACTTGAAACAAATGAGAACTACAAGAAAAAAAACTATTAAAGAAATGGTTTCTTGCTTACGGAGCCAGTTGCATAACTACTGATATCAGGCATGTACTAAGAACTTTACACACCAAAACCTCATTTAATACTCTCCCAAAGTACAGACTACTATATATAGTACAACTGACTACAACTCCACTTGAATGTCTAATGGACATCTCAAAGGAGACATACAGAAATTAAATGAGGATCTTTTCCCAAAAACCTGCTGCAACTGTAGTGTTCACTATCTCAACTAATAGCAACTCCATCCTACTAGCCACTCGGCATAAAAAATTGGAACCATCCTTGATTCCTTTCACACCTCACATACAATTTCTCAGGAAACCAGACTGTCTCCATCCTCAAGTGTAATCTTCCCACTTCTCACCACTCCCACCGCTACCAGCTGGCCTGGCCTCCGTCATCTGTCACTTAGAGTACCCAGTAGCCTCCCAGCAGGTCTCCCTGCTCTTCCTCCCTCACGTCCCTCTCCTCTACCATCCCCTAGCCCAGTTTATTCTGCTCAAGGCAGCCAGAGTAACCCTTTTAAAACTCAGGTCATGACTCCCCCCTACTCAAAGGTCCCCCATCTCACTCAGACTAAATGCAAAGTCCTGCCTTCCTCACCTCCTTCAAGTCTTTGATAAAACTTCACATTGTAACCTACCCTAACCCCTTACAACTCCTGATTCCCCTTTACCCTCTGCTAGTTTTCCTTTTCTCACAGAATTTCTCGTCGTCTTCTAATATACTGTATAATTTATTTGCCTGTTTCTGCTATAATGTAAACTCCTCAAGGACAAATATTTTTGTCTCTATTTGTCCACAGATACATCCTAAGCGCCTAAAAGAGCGTCTGGAACATATTAGACACTCAAATTGTTGAATGAATAAACCGCCCTATTGACACCTTGTGACGCTGTCAAGAACAAAGCCCTTTTTGAAGGTGCTTTGAGACCCATTGTCCCATTTAAGTCTAAAACACAAATTGCGACCTTTCCGCTGCTCTTTGGCTCCACCTGGCGGTAGCTGCGCAAACTTAGTTGAGTTGTTCCTCTTCTCCTACCGCCGTCCCAAGTTTACTCGGAACTATTTATCCCAGGACTCACTGAGTGCGCATCGGATCGAAGGCAAAGAGCACACACTCCGGAAGTAATTATCACCAGCAGGACGTTTTAATGCCCCGAGAAATATCACCAGCAACCAATAGGCACAAAGATACAGTTCACGTGGTACATAGTCAGCCTATGGTGCTCTTAATGGTCACTAACTCACCGTCTTCCGCTCCTGGCTCCTTCTTTCGCGACAAGATGGCCACACCGGCAGTAACAGCAAGTGATCCTCCCGCCACTCCCGCCCCAGCCCCGGCGGCGGCCCCAGCCTCAGTCCCAGTCTCAGCCCCGGCCCCAGCAACATCGCCAGCTCCAGCGCCAGCTGCAGCTCCGGCCTCATCTTCAGACCCAGCGGCAGCAGGGGCTACGACTGCGGCTGCGGGCCAGACCCCGGCCTCAGCGCAAGCCCCATCGCAGACCCCGGCGCCCTCACTGACTGGTCCCGCTCTCCCAGGGCCCTTCCCTGGCGGCCGCGTGGTCAGGCTGCACCCAGTCATTTTGGCCTCCATCGTGGACAGCTACGAGCGACGAAACGAGGGAGCTGCCCGTGTTATCGGGACCCTGCTAGGTGAGTAATCGGAGAAAGTTGACATCCTTTTCTTCCTGCCACCTCACGTTTATCCCACTCCCCTCTTTCATTAACTCTTTCATCCCTGACATCCTCCTTCTCTCCTCCCATCCCCACTGACCGCTTATCTATTTCTCCATCCCATCTTACTACTGCACCTTATCTTCCCAAGGGATATGAACCTCTGCTAAGCTCTTTCCTGCCGGGTTGCTGTCACTTTAAACGACATAAATACACAAGGATTATCATCATATGTTAAACAAATACATGCCGAGTGATTTACATTTTATTTCTAATCTTCCCAACAGCATTTTACAAGTATGATTAGCCCCAATCTGCCAAAAGTGAGCTCAGACATGAGTAGGAAGTCAAGAACCCTTGACTCCCTAAGCCAAGTAACCACGTTTTTCCTTCTTATCCATTGACTATGTATCTTTGGTTTTCCAGGTGTTGACAAATAATTTTCTGACTGGTTAGCATAGCAGTGGGACTTTTGTAAAAAGATATTTCTCCCAAAAAGTAAACAGGTTTGGCTGGAACTCAGTAGGGATTTTATAATATTCTGCTTTCCTAAACTTCTGAGCCTGATCCTCTGCCCCTTAGTGTCCCCTAGTATTAATATCTAATGTGATAAATTCTGTTCCCCCAGTACTGTCTCTGATTTTCCATTTGGACACAAACAGTTGTATTATCTGTTTATAATTTTGTGCTTAATCTTCAGATCAAAGAATAATCTTTACCATGCCTGTGCTCCAAATTTGGAGAGTACGTATTTTATGTTAAAGTAGTTTGTAAAACTGAAAAGCACTAAAGAAGAGTTCTTTTTTGGGAGAGCTATTGATCCCATGAAATTCATTTCCACTCCATTTTAGTGGCAGATTTTAAATCTTTGTGAACCCGCTTCACTTACATGCATCCTTTCTCTTTCATACTCTTCAACCTGTAATAGTCCTTACTCTACAGAAGACAATTGATGTATCACAAAGAGGATAAGATTTATAGGCAGACTCCTCTAAATATAAACCATGTGCCATGGGGCAAATTACCTAATGTCTAGTTCTTTAGGGACTAATTTAGACTTAGTCTTTGTGAGAACTAAATCATTGCAAAAAGCTTTTAACTCTGCTGGCACTCATCAGGTACAGCTGTTGGTTGCCATTCATCACATCAGGCCTCTACCACCCCTAACACACGCACACACACATTATCTATCTTTGACAGTATAGTATTTTACAGAAAGTTCATATCTTCTAAAATTGCCATGTCTTTTCTTAAACCAAACCTTTGTGTTCTTTGCCACAAGTACCTTTCCTGCTCTCCCTCATTTGTTTTTTTTAAGTTCCACCTATCTTCCTGGTTCCCAGGAACAGTGTTAAGTATCAGTCCTCCGTCCCATTCCAACGCTCACCTCATTCTTAACTTTCCACAGTATGATAACATTCTGTAACTGTGCCCTGCTTTGAGCTTCTGTAACAAATAATTTTTGCCTCACTGAATTAGCACTAAACAAATACACTTTCAGCTGCACTGTCAAATTTTCCAAATTCCGTGGAGCTATTTAAAGAAACAATTCTCTACCAAGATTTATGTTTAATGCCCAAGATATTACAGTGACCCTAGTCAGACTAGCTGTAAGCTAGATGCTCAGATCCTGTTACAGACTGGGATCCTGGCACAGTGCCGTAGGTTTTACAGAGGCAGTGTTTACAGAAGAATGAAGCATAGATTCTGCATGCTAGGAACTTAAAATTGTAAGACATTAATTCATGAACATTTCATTTGATTAAATGAAGTCATTGGTGCCTTTTATGTACAATGAAAGGTTAGAATTCAAAGTTAGATAACATGAGCTGTGCTGTAGCCTTAAACTCAAAATAGAAATATACTCTTATATGCAAATAATTAGAATATAATGTGATAAATGCTCTAATAGAAGAATGTCATAGTGGCATAGAAATACAGAAGACAACAATTTCAGAAGGTTAGGGAAGACTTCACAGAAAACATAACATTTGAGCTGGGCATTAAAGCAACTTTTATAAGAAGTGTAAAAGAGTCTGGTAAGTCCACTGTCTGAAGAGTTCAGTATTATAGAAATGTGGAAGAGAGAAGAGATGTAGCAGAAGATGAAACTAGCAAAGTAAGGAGCCATTAAGAGGTATTCAATAATTACAAGGGTGAAGTGCTGTGAAGAATTACCAAGAGCTATGAGAAGACAAAATGTAAGTCTAACCTAGTTTGGGGCTATTTGGGGAAGATCTTGAGCAATCGGCATTTCAGCTAAGACTGAGTAGGAATTAAAGATCCCTGTGGCTACTTTGTAGAGAGTAGATAAGAGACAGGCATGAGCTGTGTGTGCATGGACACCAGAGAGAGGCTGTTCTAGTAACCGGGAATAACTAGAGAAGTGAGGGTAGGGTAGAATGGGTGAGTTGAGAGATAGGAAATAGAGTTGGTAGGACTTGATGTGATCAGAAGTGAGGGATTAGAGAGAAGGAAGTATCAAGGAAAACTACATCTTTGGTTAATTGTGGAAGAAGAAAGGGAAGGTATAGGTTTACTTCTGTTGGGATATATATTCCTTTTGAGATGCCCATTGAGCAATCTGGTGGAGTTGTCAAGTAGAAAATTGAATATAAAAGTCTGGAGTGCAAAAGAGATGTGGCCAAGTATGTCAATTTAGGAATTATGTCATTGGAATATAAAAGTTAATTGAAACCATAAAAATGGATGCAATCATCTAAAGAAGAGATTGGCAAATTTTTCTGTAAGGGACCAGACAGTAAATATTTTAGGCTTTATGTGCAGTCTGTGTCACAACTACTTAACACTGCCTTTGTGACAAGAAAGCAGCCATAAATTGGCACATAAACTTTTATTTACAGAAACATTTCTATATCAGAGCTCAGAGCCTGACCTAGAAAAGGAACATAAGAGTAAAAGGATAGAACTAAAACAAAACCCTGAAAACCTGAGAAGTCAGAGGGAGGAATGGAAGAGACTGGTATCAGGGAAGCCCAAGAGAAGACAGTTTTAAGATGGAGGAAGTAGTCAAGTCTGTTGAATGCTGATGAAAGGTCAAATAAGATAAAGAATATATAGCCATTTGGTTTAAGGACATAATTTCAGCTAAGGGAGCAGAATCCATAGTGAATTGGAATTAGACAGATACTAGTGGGTACAGGAAACATTGTGCTCTGTAGTAGAGGGAGAAGCACTTGAAGCCTGGAGTAGGAGGTTCCAATAGATGAGAAGAGATTGGAGAAGTCAAGGAATTAGTGGTTTTCATAAGGTCAGGAAACAAATGTAGTGGGAGTAGAGGTTTCAGAACTGGAAGAACAAGTTTGTGGTTAAAAAAAAAAAAAAAACTGAACTGTTGACATTTGAGGTTCACAGGTAGAGGGTTCCAGCTGATAACTGGGATAAGGATATGACCAGATGGCTAAAGGGAGGTGTAGGTGAAACTCCGTAGAGTTGTGCTCAGAGTCTGAGATGAGGCTACTGTATTTGATATTCTGTATAGACATTAAATCTTCCAGGTAGCTCTGCAGATGAAATCATAGGGAGAACGTCTAGAGGCTGAAAAACAAAGGTCATAAAGTGAAAGTCTGGAAGAGGGCTCATAGTGGGAAGTAGCAGATAGGCAAAGGGAGACCTTGTCAGGGAAGAAAACCCTAGTTGGTGATGGTTAGAGGGAAAAGTTGGAGATCCATCCAGTTCTCTGGAGAATCCTGGTCTCATTTGATGCACATGGCTGAACTTGGAGCTAATGAGTTCGGTTTGGTTTTCATTGACTTTGAGGAGACCACCAAATGCATTTCAAAAGTAGTCAGAGGCTGTTGGGATTAGGATTATATAACACATGGACCATTCTCTCTTTCACAGGAACTGTTGACAAGCACTCAGTGGAGGTCACCAATTGCTTTTCAGTGCCGCACAATGAGTCAGAAGATGAAGTGAGTGAGAATTTGAGCTGCCCCTCTGCAGGTTATAGCTGTTCACTTGCTAGGCTCCCTTCAAGGCCCCTCCTGCACAGTATGCTGTGCCCATAACTGGAGCTCCTACCACCAAGGAGCTTCATTTCATGTGTATGTATTTCCTGGGCCTGTTCTGTCTGTTGGGGTGGCCTCTTGTCCTTTTTATCCAGTTTTTCTATAGACTTGGTGGCTTCTTAGCTTCCTTTCCTGCCTTCCCTCTCTTAGGTGGCTGTTGACATGGAATTTGCTAAGAACATGTATGAATTGCACAAAAAAGTCTCTCCAAATGAGCTCATCCTGGGCTGGTAAGTTGGGGATGGAAAGTCTCTCAGTGATTGCCAAGGTCCTTTGCCCCCAGACTACATTTTGTCCTCCTTTTGAAGACAGAGTATTGAAATGTATTACCTTGAGGATCTATGAAGTCGGTGTGTTTTGCTGGCAGTTCTGATCCTGTGAGGCCAGGAATATTTATTTTGAATTGTAGCTTTTACTGTGCAAGTTCTTTTTTGCCTTCCTGGTGGCGTGGAATTTTTCAAGAGCATTGAGTCAGCCTTTGATTTAATTTGACTTAGTTTTCAATGTGTATATTGTTTGTGGCATTTGGCAACGCACTACCATAGGAGTGTCAGATACGCTAGAGACACTCATGCCACTATTGTGTTTGGTATTGATATCCTATATAGACGTGACTCTGCAGCTATGTTCCATTTTCCAGGTATGCTACAGGCCACGACATCACAGAGCACTCCGTGCTGATCCATGAGTACTACAGCCGGGAGGCCCCCAACCCCATTCACCTCACTGTGGACACAAGTCTCCAGAACGGCCGCATGAGCATCAAAGCCTATGTCAGGTGACCACAGTCTTGAGCCACAAGGGCATAAAAGACAGTCTAGTTGATACCATGCCTAAATGACATCCCACGCCCACCTCAAGCAAGTTTGATTCCTCAGTGAATAACTCACTGACTCCTCAGGAAGCCTGTTCCTCTTGCTTAAGCAAGAATAACTGTTAACAGTTATTCAAAAGGTTTTACTCTGAAACAGAACCTGGCCCTATAATTTCCATTCACTGATCCTAGTTGTACTCCAGGTTTGTACTCATTGCTCCTAACCAATTTCAAATGGCAGCCCTTTCAGTTATTTGAGCAAGCTATTGTGTTTCTTTGAAGTCATCTTTCTGGAACCTAACTATCCACATTTCCTACAGCCAGTCCTCACAAGGTGTTCTTGTCATGATCCTTCACCGTGTTTATTACTTTTCTGAGTTACCCTTTAGTTTGCTGTTATCCCTAGAACTCAACACAGTACTCAGAGTAGTACAGATAAAGGATGAACATCCTTATTTTGAACACATTTATTAACCCAGGGTTGAGTACAGTTTTGGTGACAGTAACATTGTTGCTGTGTTAACACATTGAGCTTGCAGGCAGCTGCAATGCGGCTTGATGGGGCTGGAGGGTGTTGGGAAAGGCCCTAGTGGCATGCTGAAGAAAGGCTGCCGTGGGAGCTGAAAGGATTATATCTTCTGGTAAGAGTGAAGGCATTTGTTAATGCATATGTTATGCTGTTTAACTTTGTGTTGGTTCTGTGTCTGACACTGTAGCCAGTTAAACTGTTGTGCAGTAAGACAAAGGTGGTAAATGCCAAGGCCTTATAAGCCAGTTGGCATACTGCTAAGTTCTAGCCATTGTTTGACTTCTTAGCCTTTCCAGGTATAAGAGCCAGTCTATATATATATGTACAGGTAATATAGTGAAGTATATATCCAGCATAGAGTTGAGAAGACAACATCTTTTGTGAGATTACTTCTACCACTCAATCTAGTCTTGGTGTTCCAGAGTGAGTTTGTTTTCTCGATGCTAATGAAGGGCTTAGTCCTAGAAAAGACTTGTCCTTGTCTCTTCTTTCCATGGGTGTGGGTATCTAGGTAGCCAGCTCCACAGAGAAATCCAGAGTCCTGTCCTCTCACCATTGACATTGCACAGTGTGTGAAGTACTAATAATCTTCTAAAAGGACCAAGCCAGATCCAAAGGGCTGGGTTTAGTGTGTGGAACGACCTAAGGGGAAAAGGTGACTTTTGCTCTTGCATGATCTCGGGTTCCAGTGGTCCCAGCCTTCTTATCTCAGTACTTTGGAAGCCATACTCCTATTGTGACTGCTTTCGCAGCCCAGTGTAGGCATGGAAACCCTCTCCCAAAGCCGTTTGTTTACTTTGACTTCTCCCTCCCCAGCACTTTAATGGGTGTCCCTGGGAGGACCATGGGAGTGATGTTCACACCTCTGACAGTGAAATATGCATATTATGACACTGAACGCATCGGAGGTAAGTAACCTTCCCGTACACTCCTTAGAGGTCTTAAGCATTTTCAGGGGAAGGAACTGCTGTTCTGTAGCAAGGATGAAGGCCGTGGGTGGTTTGAAAAGGAACCAGTGATCTAAGGTTTGTGATAGCTAGAAGTCACAGTCATTCTCCTCTATAAATGGGACTTCAGGAATTATTGGAGAAATTGTTAGAGGTGGGAAATTATTGTCACCAGAGACTACATGACCATTTGCGTGAGATCAAAGCCAGCGATTGACATACTGGGTGAAGGGATTGAGCTCTGTCAAGAGAAAGAAAAGCTAGAAACGTCAGAGCAGGGAGTCTGGGAAACGTGACTGAGTCCAAGGGACGTAGGAAGGAGAGAAAGGACAGTCAGAGACCATGTCTTTTCTGTGGGATCACTGAATTCTCTGTCTCTTGTTACCTACCACCACACCCACCCCCAACAACCAACTCCCACAGTTGACCTGATCATGAAGACCTGTTTTAGCCCCAACCGAGTGATCGGACTCTCAAGTGACTTGCAGCAAGTAGGAGGGGCATCAGCTCGCATCCAGGATGCCTTAAGCACAGTGTTGCAGTATGCAGAGGACGTGCTGGTGAGAGGGGCGTGGAGTAACAAAGGGGAGGATGCAGATCTCCCTTCTGGGACCACTGATGAAATGATAGTGTTCAGTGGTTAGAATTAACTGTGCCTCATTGAATCTTTGTTTTGGTGCTCAGTCTGGAAAGGTGTCAGCTGACAATACTGTGGGTCGCTTCTTGATGAGCCTGGTTAACCAAGTACCCAAAATAGCTCCTGACGACTTCGAGACCATGCTCAACAGCAACATCAATGTGAGTGCCATTCCTGGGCCTCTGGGAACCTGGTTCTTCCCCCACCTCAGCACATAAGAATGTGAAGGGAGTTGGGTGAGGTGGCCTGGAGTAGAACAGAGGAGGCAGCGCTTCACCGACAGCTCCCGTGCAGCCCAGCTTGGGAGGACGGAAAAGGTGGTACACTTGCTTGGAGATTCCCTTCTTCTTTTTTGATTCCGTTGTTTCAGCTACTGCTGATACTACTATGACATGTTGTCTAGATTCATGAGGGAAAGAAATGTTAAAATTCAGAGGTCAATGAAAGTACAATTTCTTACTTTCCCCATCTGAGTTCACAGACCCCCTATATTCCACCCGTGGATCTCAGCTACAGCACCCCTAGCATATAAGTGTATCGATAGAGATGAGAAGATATTCTCAAGCGTGTCCTTCCTGTGTTCCACCTTTGACTCTTGTTCAGTCTCTCTCAGCTGTGCCCTATCCAGAACTGCCCTCATACCCAGTGTCCACCATGGAGCTGGCCTAGATCCGCCTTTCAGCTCCCTTTCCACCCAGCCCCTCATGCACTGTGTATTCTTTGTCTTCCAGGACCTGCTGATGGTGACCTACCTGGCCAATCTCACACAGTCACAGATTGCCCTCAATGAGAAGCTTGTAAACCTGTGAATAGGTCCCAGGCAGAACTCCTGCCAGTCTGGCTCTCACCCTAGGACTCAGTATGAAGTGAAGGCAAAACGATTTCTTTGTGGTCTCGAGTCACACTGAGTCAGTCAACTGCTTGTGACTCTAATAAACATGGCCTACCTTTTGTAAACGAATTCCTTTTTTGTGAGTTTATTGCTGGTTAGAAAGGAGGAAAATGTTCTAGAGCTCACACAGAAACCAGAAAGTAGTGAGTACTGTAGGTACAAGTTGGTCACGTGTTTGGTGTGACTCACTGTCAAGAGCTGTACCCATGTCCCAAACCACTTTAACTTCAACTACCCACACCAGGTAGCCTTGCATGCTAGTCTTACAGTGGCACTTTCTCCCCACTCTTGCCTATGATCAGGGCAGAAAATTTATTTTTATCACTTCTCCATAGCATCTTAAATAGATGGCAGTACGAAGGGTTTTATGCACAAAATTATTCTACATGGAGATGTGCTGGTGAGTGGGAGGAGAAGAAAAAGAAGAGGATGGATATGAATCTCAGTCCTGGGACTCATGCGTCCACCCTGGTAGAAAGACAGCCTTCTCCATGGTGAGGATTAACTGCTTTACCAAATTGTTCTTTTGGTTTTCAATATGGAAAGTGTCCGTTGACAAAACTGTGAACCATTTCTTGATGGTTCTTGTGGTTTCCACAGGAAATGAAAATGAGAATCCATGGAGAAAAGATAGTTAAGAAAATTGCATACTAAATCTGAACTAAAAGAGTAGCATGTGTAGTTGGTGTCTTAAAATACATTAATAGTAGGATGGAGCTGTTTGCCACTTTGGTTCAGGGAGACAAAATTAGGATCTATGGGTTAAAGTTTAAAATTTCAGAAAACTCTCAGGTGCTATCTGTAACTTGAGAGCATTCTTCGATTATGTTGAGGTCTACCAATGGCTGAATCTTAGCAAAAAGTAAATGACATTTCTCAGAGACCTCTTAGGATAGAGTACTTGCCATGGTAACCTCAAACATCCTTTTCATCTGATATCCTGAAGTTTTACCTGGCCACTGTGAGATGTCGTGTATTGAGAAAGAAACAAGTCTTTATTTAGGGACTGAGAGGCATATTACATACTGGAGTGAAAAGGTGAACGAAGGCAGTTGGGAATCAAAAAGGCCCGGATCCTAATATGTAACCTTAGGAAAGAAATTCTAGGAGTCGTAAAATGTGAATCATGGTAATTAATATGTACCCTGTTAGGGTATTGTGAGGATTTTGATGAATTAATGAATGTCAGGTTAACACTTGCAGAGAATAGTGCCTGGTATAATCATCATAAATAAGCGGTAGATGTTATGTCTAAAGCTGAATGCAGTTTGAAAGTAATAAGCATCATGAACCGCAGCCTGGATCTCAACTCTGGTTCTGAGATATGTATCTAACCTTGGGGAATATAAGTTCTGAAGGTTATGGATAGTTCTGAAGTGTGGATAGTAATGATAACTTTCTTACATATAGGGAAATGTAAGCAGATGTTATCTGCAAAGTGATAATGATTGGGCCAAATTGTGAAGCTATAAATAGAATGCATGGTGGGAAGAGGGTTAGAATTAAAATGTTTCAGTGTTCTTAGGGATAGGTAGTTAATATCAACTTTAGTCTTTTTAAGTATGCATGATAAAATTCCAAGGCTAATTACTGGAAATACATAAAGTCAAAAACAAGTGAAACTAAATTTATTTAGATATACAGTGGCCCTCTATATCTGTGGTTTCCACGTTCATGGATTCAACCAACTTTGGATTGAAAATACTTGGGGAAAAAAGATCACGTCTGTACTGAACATATACAAACTTACTTTCTTGTCATTATTTCCTAAACGGAATACTTTTTATAGTATAGTAAGTATTTACAGAGGATTTATATTGTATTAGGTATTGTAAGTAATCCAGAGATGATTTAAAGTATATGAGAGGTTGTGTATGGGTCATATGCAAATACTACATACACCGTTTTATACCAGGGACATGTGCATCAGAGGATTTTGGTAGGAAGGTCCTGGAACCAGTCCCCCATGGATACTGAGGAAAAACTGTATGTAAAAATAGTGTGTGTGTGTGTGTGTGTGTGTGTGTATACAGTCGTTTTTGTTATCCACGGTAGTTTTGTTCCATAAAGTAACCATGAACACTTAGAGAGTACTACACCATTACTCCTAGGGGAAATGCAGGGTTGGCTTCCTACGAGCCTCTGGCCATATTTTCATCAGCCTACCAATGTATAACCTTGTTACATGTGTGTTTCTGTTTACAGATACCTCACTTAACATATTAATCTATGGTTGATCCATTAACGTTGAACTCAGCCAACAACACATGTACAGTTTCTCCATAAGGCACCTCACAGCCTCCTTGTACTTAGGAACGTTCCGCACTATGTTTGGTTACCATTTTAAGCAGCAAAATCAACAAAAACGTAAAAAGCAGACTGTGAAAAGGATACTTGGTTATGAAAGCTGAAACAAGGCCTTGTTCCACCTCAGCTGGAAACATGCATGGCAGGCAGTTCAAATTTTTCAACACTCTGCATGTCTACAAATAACTTCAAAAACACTGCAAGTGCTGATAGTGGGATTAGAAATAAATATTAGTGAGAAATGAATTCACAAACATAGAATCTGAATAATGAGAATTGACTACGATATATATGATTGGCTATATATGATACACATATCTCATATATGGTAAAACCAAAAGAATGAACAAAAAATTCACAGTAATGTTTAGCTTGGTAAGAGGAGGCAGGCAAGTAGAGTAAGTGTAAGTTATTGACAATGATCTAGTTTGAGGTTGGACAGTGGTTTCATTATATTGTAAATAGTCCCACATGAACTAGTGATCATAGTGTGGTGTTATTTGTCATTACTTAGCTTTTTTCCAGACTTAATAGCCATTGTATTTAAACAGATATAAAAAAATAGGAATATTGAAAATAAAGTGGAAAGGAGGAGGGCTTTTTTTTAAATTAGTATTCAGTTGATAGTGAAGAAAACTTTAAAATGCCAGTGAGAAACATAGTATGTAATCATTGAAGCTTTATCATGTTCTTGGATAAGAAGAGTATTTTAAAAGGTGTCAGTTTTCCCTAAATTAAAGTATGTATTTGTCATAATCCCAATAAAATACAAAGATACCTTTTTTGGAACCAGGCAAGCTATTTCTAAATGTTGATATGGAAAAATAAAAACGTCTCCCAAAAATCCCTGCAAAGAAGAGAAACTAATCTTACCAGATATTAAAACATATTATAGAACTATGTAATTAAAGTAACACGGTATTGGTTCATAACAAGACAAATAATGAAACCAAATAGACCAATAGATGCAAATGCATATAAATAACAAGTGTTGGTGAGGATACGGAGGAAAGGGAACCCTTGTACACTGTTGGTGGAAATGTAAATTAGTACAGCCATTATGGCAAACAGTATGGAGGATCCTCAAAAAATTAGAGAACTACCATATGATCCAGCAATCCCACTACTGGGTATATATCCAAAGGAAGTGAAATCAGTATGTTGAAGAGGTATTTGCACTCCTGTGTTCATTCCAGCATTATTTACAATAGCCAAGATGGAGGAATCAATCTAAGTGTCCATCAGCAGACAAATGGATAACGCAAATATATATATATATATGTATACACACACAATGGAAAATTATTCAGCCATAAAAGGAAATCTGTCATTTTCAACAACATGGACGAACTTGGAGGACATTTTGCTAAGCGAGATAAGCCAGAGAAAAACAAATACTGCATGATCCCACATATATGGCATCTAAAAATGTTGAACTCACAGAAGCAAAGAGTAGAAGTGTGGTTCCATGGCCTGGGGAGAGAGGAGGCAAAAGGGGAGATTTGGTCAAAGGGTACAAGGTTTCAATCAGGAGGAATAAGTTCTGGAGACCTATTGTGCAGCAGGGTTACTATGATTAATGTAAATTTGAAAATTGCTAAGAGAGTAGATCTTAAATGTTCTTTCCACAAAAAGTATGTGGGGTTATGGACATGTTAACTAGCTTAATTTAATCATTTCACAGATATATACATACATGAAAATGTCACATTACACACCATAAATATATACACTTATTTGTCAATTTAAAAATAAATGCATAAAAAAATCTAGAATATAAAGTTTTTGCAAATGAATAAAGATGGATTACTTAAGTGAGGAAGAGTGGTCACTGGAAAACGAAGTTGGAGTCCTACTTAATGATTTTGATCAAAATAAGTTATTCATGGAATAAAAATTTTAAGTATGAAAAAGCCATAAATAGGAGGGGGAAAACAGCAAAATGTTTTAATGATTTATGAGTAAGAGCTTTGTAAAATCTGGGGATCCAGGAGTTATTTTTTTAAAAAGACATCAAACAAAGGGTTAATATTCTTGTCATATAAAATCCCTACAATCAGTTTTTGAAAGGCCGATAATCTGATATATAAGTATATGACAGATGTGGCCAGACATTTCACTCATACAAACACACATATGAAAAGATGCTTAAGCTCTGATAAAAAATATAAATTACAATAAGATGCCATTTTGTTTGTCAAATTAGCAAATTCTAAAACTTGATAACACTGCAATGGCCAGAGTAAGGGGAAACATGACACAGGTATACATTGCCGGTAGGTGTGTAATTGGCATAGCTGTCTCTATGGAGGCATTTTGAATTTGTAGTTATCAGAATTACAAATGTATATACCCTTAACCCAGGAATTGTGCTGCTAGTTTTATATCCTACAGAAAAGCCGGGTTGATTGTGACATAATGTAGTACATAGATCATTGTTGCAATGCTTGGTTATAATGCATAAAGATTTTAATCACCCCAAATGACTATTGCCAGAAGACAGATTAAACAAAGTATTTTATGTCCATAAGATGCAATATTATGCATTGTTAAGAATGAGACAATATATATTAATATGAATAGTCCTCAAGGTACAAGTAAAAAAAGGCAGGAGAAAATGATGTCTATAATATACTATGTGTGCAGAAAACTAGATGATAGTAAATACCTAGGATATTTGTGAAAGTATATCCAAGTAACTGTTATCAGTGTTTGTCTTGGGAGAATATACTGGATGGGGCACAGGTAGGAAGAGAAGATGTACTTTTTATTGTTTCTTCTTTGTAACTTTTGGATCTTATGCCATGTTTATGTAATACCTTTACTAAAAATATAAAAATGTGAAAAAACACAAAATACCTTACATTGTTTACATATACAATAAAAAGTAGAAAACATGCAAAAGAATGATAAAATCAAATTCAGGGTATTGACTACTTCTGGGGAGGGAAAGAGGAAGAGAGGGAACAGTATTGGCAAGGGATACAGAAGCAGTTTCAACTCTATCTGTAATGGCTTTTCTTTAAAAAAAATATATATATATAAGATATGGCCAGGCAGCATGGCACATGCCTGTAGTCCCAGCTCAAGCACTCAGAGGCAGAGGCAGGAAAACCACCTCAGCTAGGAGTTTGAGGCTGTAGTGTGCTATATTGGTGCCTGTGATAGCAGCTCAAGGATAAAGGAGGACTATTGCACCACAATAGGACTATTCATACTAATATATATTGTATCATTCTTAATGCATAATATTGCATTTTATGGGCATAAAATGCAGCCTATAACTATGACAGCAGGTTCTGAGCATCTGATAAAGAAGTTAGCATTTCTCTCACTTACTAGCCATAGTCAGCGTGTCCAGGAGTGTTCAAACGGAACCCAAAGTTGTGTAAGATAGGAGTCTGATTGTTGGACCTGACTTGCTTCTCATGGCCATGTCTAGGAATCCACACACAGTGATGCAAGTCCTTGCAGGATAACAACATTCCAGCTGACCCCTTTCCCCAAGGATGTCTCCCAGAAGGCAAAGCCACTGCCTGGGGTAATGATCTAAGTTGTGAATGAGATTTGTGTGTCCCCCGTGGTTTGTCTGGTCCGTCCTGGTCTGTCAGTCCTGTGAAGATGTTTTCTGTTTCATTAGGGTGTGCTAGCCCTTGTTTGTGTTTCTGTTTCCCCGATTGGTCATCAGTTTCCTAATGATTCTCTGTCCCACAGTGTTGGTCCTTCTGTCCATGACAAAGGGCCACCAACCTCAAAAGGAGCGTTGTTCTATGCCCGAGGCATTCTGAGATGTGGCCACGAGAGGGCGCCCTGACACCACTAAAAGACCACTGGTTGTCAGTCGCCTTCCCTTGGTTCGTGAGCCAGGATTGCGCAAAATGGGTGACCAAAGCTTCTGAAAATGCTTCCCTTAGCCACCTTTGAGCCACAGAGTGATGCCACCAAAGCATCATCCTCTATCCCCACCCCAAAATCACTCCAAGGGAACACAATCTATTTAAAAACTTCGTTTGGAAACAGACTTTCAATCACATCTCCTAGGGCCTGTTCCCATTCCAATCGTATTATTATCTACAAACCCTTCTATACAGAAATTCTGGAGCTGTTACTGCCCAGTAGAAACTCTAGCTCAGGCCCTGACTACCAAAATGAGGTCTCTGAGGCTTTCCATCCAGGGGAAGGGTGATATCACAGCTGTATGTAGTCCTGGGGCCTTTATAAGAGTTTTGGACAGGTAAGTGAGGGACTTTTACGAAATTCTGGAGATTGGAGAAGTAAGAGGTGCAAGATAGAATCATGTCCAACAGCCCCAGTAAAACTGATTAATTGATTGGGAGTGCTGTGAATTAGGGATAGATTGAGGTAAGGGTTAGCTAAGAATGGAAGGCCCAGATTTTAGATTTAGATCTAAAATTTCAGCTGGAGGGAGAACATACTTAGTTTGGGTTCCTTGAAAGGAGATCATGTGGTAAGGACTTGGGGGAAAGTAGTTTATGTGTAAGGTGATCTGTATTCGATTCCTATGGTTACCATAA